>CAUDMG010001572.1:7165000-7222500 GCA_958450375.1 Homarus gammarus
CCTTGTAAGACCAGGAATATTTTGAATATAAATGTCATATATTTTGCACAAAAGATAACATATTTACTCAGAAAACATTTTATCAAAAAATTTGTATGTCTAATGCAAAATATATGATGTTTATATTCAAAATGATCATCAAATTATAAGAATTCCAGCAATGTAAATTATATTCTGACTGGGTAATTTGTATGAATTTTATGAGCTAAAACAAATATCTTCAGTTAATAAAAAAAAAAAAATATTCTTCACAGGGTAACAGATGGTCGGTCGGTCCCTCCCTCCCCCCACCAACCGTCCCAAGGAGATGTGTGGGAAAACCAGAATATTTAACTTTTTTGTAATAAATAATACCTCAAACTAAAGTTAGGATAATATAATTGACATTGCTGGATTCCTTGTAAGACCAGGAATATTTTGAATATAAATGTCATATATTTTGCATAAAAGATAACATATTTACTCAGAGAAAAAATTTTATCTAAAATTTGTATGTCTAATGCAAAATATATGATGTTTATATTCAAAATGATCACCAAATTATAAGAATTCCAGCAATGTAAATTATATTCTGGCCGGGTAATTTGTATGAATTTTATGAGCTAAAACAGGTAGTCAGGCAGGGTGGCGGGTGGGGCAAATCTAAAAATAGCGTCTCGAGCCGGACACTCGCCGGGTATATGTGGAAAAAATCCGTGTTAACTGAAAGTTCAGCTCTGGCGAGGCACCGCGTATATGAAAAAACGCGTTAAGTGAAACCGCGTTAGGCGGGGTAATACTGTATGTTATTTTTTGTGCAAAATATATGACATTTGTATTCAAAATATTCCTGGTCTTACAAGGAATCCAGCAATGTCAATTATAGTATCCTAACTTTAATCTGAGGTATTATTTAATACAAAATGTTAAAATTTAGTTTTTTCACCCAACATCTCTTGAAGGGAGGATTGGGACTGACCGCGTGGTTGGAAGAGGGGGGAGGCATGGTGGGGTACTTTGATTGACAGATAGTGTTTTGAAGAATATTATTTTTTTTTATTAACTGAAGATATTTGTTTTAGCTCATAAAATTCATACAAATTACCCGGCCAGAATATAATTTACATTGCTGGAATTCTTACAATTTGGTGATCATTTTGAATATAAACATCATACATTTTGCATTAGACACACAAATTTTAGATATAATGTTTAGTCTCAGTAAATATGCTATCTTTTGTGCAAAATATATGACATTTATATTCAAAATATTCCTGGTCTTACAAGGAATCCAGCAATGTCAATTGTATTATCCTAACTTTAATTTGAGGTATTATGTATTAAAATTTAGTGGTTTTCCCCCAAAAAATTTCTCAGAGAGGGAAGAGCCAGCAGTGTAGTGTGAGAAGAGGGGGAGGGAGTTGAGTCCATTATTTGAATGGACATTAACTTGGCGACTGTATTTCTCTATTTCTCTTAAGTATTAATTGTGTGCATGTACCATCATAAAATTAAGATGTTATTTTTACTAGAATATAGGTATTGTGTTGGAAAAAGTGGAGTTTGGGGGATCGGGCCAGTTTCTATTGGAATTAATCCCATATGTTCTGTTGTTCACTTAGCGCGGTTTTCACTTAACACAGTACCCTGTGGGTTTTATTGATTGTTAAGCGGGGTACTACTGTGTGTGTGTGTATATATATATATATATATATATATATATATATATATATATATATATATATATATATATATATATATATATATATATATATATATCAGCCTATAAGGCGTCGGGGTACATAAGACGGCCCCCCCCAAATTTCCATTTAAAAAGTGGCTTTTGAGCTCTATTCGCTGTTTAAGACCAGTACCCCAAATGTGACACTTACCCACTGACTCAGTAATCCTTTACCAACCATCCTTGGTTTTTTAAAATAAGGCCAATTCACTTCAAGTAATGTCATCAAATGTTACCCGCTGGTGTAGTGTAAACACCAGTGACGTCACTGAAGCGTCTGCTATTTACCGGTAACTGGAACTAATGTCTGTGTCGAGTAAAATTTTTCCATTTACTTGAAATATATACAGTTGGTCCTCCTATTACGCGGTCCCACAATCCGCGTTTCACCGTTAACGCGGTGCCTTGCCAGAACCTAACATTTTCACATTCCGCGGTCGTGAACCCCATTACGCGGAGAGCGGCTGGCAAGCCGCGCCATTTTTGGATCCAAACCTCCCGCCATCCGCCATGTTGTGTAAGAGGCGCGAAAATGGTGCGCACAAGGTCGCCCAGTCATCAAAACATGACCAGTTCTTCACCCGCCACCCACTACAGCCGGCCAAATTAAGTGATAGTGATAATTATAGTGAGGATATGGACTTATATGAACTTTGGGGGGTTTGACAAAGAGGCCCTGCAAGCCTCTGTGGTGGATAGTGATACAATTGATACAAGTGATACAGGTGAGGGCCAATAATCTGCCCTCTGCCTCGGAACCAACCGCCCATCCCCGTGTGCCCAGCCATCTTTTCTACTAATGTAAGTGTTAAAAAACCTAATATTATTGATATTTCTCTTAATTATTAATTGTGTGTGCATGCCATCATAAAGTTAAGATAATATTTTTACTACAACATAGTTGTGTGTCGTCAAAAAGTGGAGTTTGGGGATCAGCCCGGACTCCATTTCAATTAATCCCATATGTTATGTTATTCACTTTACGCGTTTCTCACTTTCCGCGGTACCCTCCGGGTTACATTAACCACGTAATACGAGGACCAACTGTATAACTTACATTGGAGGGATTCTTGTAAGATAGTAATTTATTTGAATACCTGTATAAACAAGCTATATTTGCAATAGACATAACAATTTTAGTACCGTAATCATTTAGTACATGTACAATACAGGTTTGCACTTAGGTCCATTGTTACTGTACAATATTGACTAAATTCACTAGATAACGTACGCCTGGCCGCACAATCTATAAGAATACGCGATGCATACGTGACTGTGCCCGCTCTAGGTCCATTTAGGTTCGCTAGGTCCCATTATTTGAATGATTTTTTTTTTCAATTTAAATTTTAATTGTTTATTCCTTGATAGAGGAAGCGGGATCCTAGTGCTGTCACTTGGTACCCCTGTACCATAACACTGGAAGCAACTGGCCAGTGTCACAAGTATATACAGTACAGTACAGTCATCCCTTGGTTATCGCGCCTAATTGGGACCCTGCCGATAACGAAAGTACAGAACCTATGGGATTTATTCTAATTGGTTCCAGGCACCCAAGACCCAACCCCAAGTTTCCCATTTTACGACCATTTATACCCACTAAATATATATACAGTGGGGTATGCTATAACGAATCTAATTGGTTCTAGAACCTTGTTCGTTATGGCATTTGTTCGTTATAGGATTAATCCGTTCTAGGCCCCCAAATACAACCACTTAACACTGAAAAATATAATATAAAATTGTAAAAATTGTAAATAAGTGCATAAATATGCATCTAAACCCCTGAAATAAAGAATATCATTAATACTTGTAATAAAAATACAATAAATTAGTAAAAAAAAAAAAAAAAAAAAAAAAAAAAAAAAAAAAAAAAAATTTTAAATGTTCGTTGTAGGAGTTTCGTTCGTTATAGCATTCTCAATTTTATAGGTAAAACCGTTCGTTATAGAAATATTCGTAGTAGGATCCGTTCGTTATAGCATACCCCACTGTATAATGTTATGGTAAATATCATAAACACACATAGGCATGGCTAGGTTTATTACAAAGTGATGAAAAGGGTACACTTAATACTGTAGTCCACAAAACATGTAGCTTTGCTTTTTTTATTTGGTCCCCCATCATACGAGTCTGTTTTCTCTCACATCAGGATACCTGAGTCCTCCATTTTCCCTCTTAATCTTAGAGTGCACCAGAGACTTAGTTATTTTTAGTAATGCCACAGAATTTGAAATTGCAACCCCAATTGCAACTGGGGTTGCAATTGTTGAGGCAACTAGATATGTCTGATTACAGCAAATGTGTTATTGTCAATTTGTAGGTGAAAGATTTTATCCTCAATAGATGTAGGTTAACATTACACTTGGAGGCAAATGCTTAAAAAAAGGCTAAGGAAGGAAGCATATTCCTTTAACACATAATATCTGACCAGTATGGGGAGGATCATCGTGTCTCCGTCAGGGGGTCGTGGAGTGGTGGTCCAGCAGGCGTCACGGATTTTTTTTTTTTTTGGGGGTGGGGGGGGGGGGGTGGGGAGGCACGGACGTATATGCAATCGGACGTTAACCGGCGCATGACTGTATTACATATAGGGGAAATACCCCGCAATTTTCACTGATACCCCGGAGATCTGACGATCAGGAGAGGAGCGCAAGAGCCGTTTTGAATTTAGCGGATGGTGGCGTGGCATGAATTCTTGCCACCAGAGGGCTCTGTGCGCTGCCTCTGACTCATTCCCGCCATCTTTGCTATTGTTTACACTTACCATGTGTCTCTGACTTCGTGTTTTTTCATTATTTCCGACCTCAAGTGTAATGCAATCATGCTTAAACAGCCCAATGATAGTTCTTCATGTGCTGGGCAGCTAGATGTGATGTGATAAGGTGTAATAAAAGTGGTGATGGACCAGCAAAGAATGGTAGAGACTTGATTATTTTGTTATTTCCGACTTAGTGTGTTACTCAATCTTGCCTAAATGCCCCAGTGATAGTTCCTCTTGTGCTGTGCAGCTAGAATTGATGTGATAAGGCGTAATAAGAGTGGTGATGGGTCGACTTTCCCATTCTCAACACAGGTAAATAACAGTCTAAATTTATGCTTTCCATTGCTTATTCAAGGCTTATTATACTTACTTTATATGTCTGCTTTATTTTCTTGCTTGACAGAGTGCATTACAGAGATATATCAAGGGTAGATGGGAGTTTTTGGAGGGAGGACAGTCCCTAACCTCCTGAAACTGTTATGTTCTTATGACTTTTACCAGTCCCTAAATGCATAGGTTATCATGGTACACCTGTGGTTGGGTTGAATTTTCCAGTCACAGACCTCAAGTTTCACTATTCCTTGAAATAACCACAAGCTCAATTGGGCTCAAATTTTCAATACAGTCTATACTTCACTTTAGCGATTAATTGGTACCACGAAAATGGTCATTAAAGTGAAAATTGTTAATGTGGTGAGTATAGTTTACATGTTAAATGGGTCAATTGGTACCATCCCTCAGACACTTCCACCCCCTATACCCGGTAAACCCCATAAAAAATTACAACCACTTATTCACACACACATTAATACTGCATGTACAGTTAATAACTAATAATAACTAACCTTTAGACACTCAGTGAACTGCTTAATGAGACTGTTTGCTGTCATCCGAGGCAGGAGAGTGGTGTTAGTGCCCCCACACTCACTGATTCCCCAGCACCACTACCAACTGATTCTTCAGTCTTAAAGCCAGTGAAGTCTAGTGGCAAATCTTCTAACAGATCACACACAGGTAAATCTTGAACACTATCATTAACAGTGCCGTCATCTTCCTCTGGAATGTCGACACACCACACCTCCTGTTCACACGCTCTGATCAAAACAAACCACCCCGCTCTTGATCAGTATTGTCTTGAGGTGTCGCATTTCATCACTATCATTATTGTGATGAATCGTTAATGAGAAACTTGTTAAAGTGAAGTATGTACTGTACTATATTGGTTTAGATGGGTGAAAAGGCTGCACTACACCAAAAGTTTTATCCACACTGATAAAGGATCTTGCCACTGACATGTCAACCCCTCTAGCACAAGTATACTGTACACTTGACATCAGAGGAAGTGATAAAATTTGTGGCTGATGGAGACATCTGGTATCTCCTCAAGGTAGTAGGTAGTATTTTTTCATGAATGAATCACTTTAATTCATCAGGATGAAATGATTCATTCATGAAAAAATAATAACTACAGTACTACCTCGTGGAGTTACCACTGTACGTTAGGCCCTATAAGCCATACAAGTATTTAGCAACAAAATATATTATAAAACAACAGTTTTCTTACCAGCAAGAGCATTTGTATCCCCCTGGAACACAGTCAAACGGGTTCGATGCAGCTGTTTGAAGCAAGTGAGCACCTGAAAGTAAATTAAGGTACAGTAGTCCTTATAAGATATGCAAACTTGCACTGAAAAAATTAGTTATGCAATAAATCCTTTATTTAAGAAGGTGGGAGGGAAGTTCTTGAAAATTTTTGTGTATAACTGTAGAGTACTGTACCTGTATCTACAAAATTCAAGGAAATTAAACTTTGGGTTAACAGTTGGAAGGTGAGGATGGTTTAATTCTTAATCCAATGCCTGCAGCTTTGGGAAAGTTAAAAATATTCTTTTTCTTATGAAATTGAAGATTTAAAATTAAGAAGCCATTAAAACAATATAAAAACAATGCACTCATCATGGCAGAGAGTAATTGGCAACTGGTGAGCCCTGGTTGTTGTTGTTGTGACACAAAGTGTGGTTGTGGTGACAAATGACATGGTTGTGTTGGTGCAGAGGTGGGTTTTTGTGGTGCAAAGTGGGTGATAAGCCTTTACGTAGGTGGTGAGCCACTGAGGAAGGGTAGGGGGAAGAGGCTGATGAGGAATTAATAATTCCAAATCAATTCCAAGATGATAACAGCAAGTTGATTTGAGGCTCCACCAACCTTGTGTCTTACTCTAGGGTGTTTACCAATCATCTAATTTTCATTCTTAATTAGACTTTTGGTACACAGCTTTAAATTCATGGTGCCAACTGTCTCATGACGACAATGGCGCGATTTCAGTAAATCTGCTGATGATGATGATATTAGTTAAATGGTTAAAGGCCTTAAATAAGTTGAGTTTGCAGAGGCCTTAAATAAGTTGAGCTTGCACAGGCCATAAATAAGTTGAGCTTGCAGAGGCAAGAAATAAGTTGAGTTTGCAGAGGCCATAAATAAGTTGAGTTTGCAGAGGCAAGAAATAAGTTGAGCTTGCAGAGGCCATAAATAAGTTGAGCTTGCAGAGGCAATAAATAAGTTGAGTTTGCAGAGGCAAGAAATAAGTTGAGCTTGCAGAGGCCATAAATAAGTTGAGTTTGCAGAGGCCATAAATAAGTTGAGCTTGAAGAGGCAAGAAATAAGTTGAGCTTGCAGAGGCCATAAATAAGTTGAGCTTGCAGAGGCCATAAATAAGTTGAGTTTGCAGAGGCCATAAATAAGTTGAGTTTGCCGAGGCAAGAAATAAGTTGAGCTTGCAGAGGCCATAAATAAGTTGAGCTTGCAGAGGCAATAAATAAGTTGAGCTTGCAGAGGCCATAAATAAGTTGAGCTTGCAGAGGCCATAAATAAGTTGAGCTTGCAGAGGCCATAAATAAGTTGAGCTTGAAGAGGCTATAAATAAGTTGAGCTTGGAGAGGCCATACATAAGTTGAGTGGAATAAAGTGTTATTATTATTTTTTTTTCTGAATTCTATTTATTTACAGTACTTACTTTTCCCTATGGTCAACCTCCCCCCACACTGAGGGTAGGTAGAGAGGGGAGGATGAGGGGATACTGAGAGAGAGGATGACTGGGGAATAGGGACAACATGGGATAACTGAGACACTAGGAGAAATCGGTGATATCTGTGTTGTCACTCACGACTCGATGTATCACTGCATAACACCAAAGACATGTATGACAATGTTTTTACTCAACACCAAGAGGGGGGGAATTTATAACACTTCAAAACAATAAACCTATTTTCCTAGTTAGCTTACAGGGGTCACAGGAATCACAATACATTTCGTGAAACAGATGAAACCTTAAGGGTACTCATTTAAGATATATCATCATGCTGACCTGCCGACCACACACACACACACACACGCCTACACTGAACCAATTCTAACCAGACTGTTTGAAAACAGAGACGGCCTACATGGCGCCACATCTTCATGACGTCACGTCTTAAAGCTCTCCTTACTGGTTCAGGCCTAAGGCATTCACGCTAACAGGTCACTGTGATTGGCTCATGCTTAGCGGGAAATACTCAAGCTTTTTTTCTTTTATCGGGGGTGGGACTTTCACCCTAAATTTATGACTGTTACATGAGCTTGTAGAGGCCATTAAGAAATTGAGCTTGGACAGGGCACAAATAAGGTCAGGTGCACATTTCTTGAGGATGATAGATGAGATACCATCAGATTCAAGAGCTGTTAGGGAGCTTTGTTTGGATCTAGATTAGAATCCGCATAAAATACTGAAAAAGGATCCAATAGGACTGATGGCACATTAACACTTGAATGACAGCTAAGGGTTTCCTACTCCACCTCCATACGTGCAAAAAATAGAATGCAAGGAGCATGAAATGTCCACTGATGATGGCCACTGACAGTGGCTGCCATTTAAGGGTTAAGTACAGCATGGACACAGGGCACTCTATACCTAACAGAACTAAGCCTTTAGTACTGGAAGACTGTACAGTACTGTACTGTACTGTACAGGGGGTCCCCGACTTACTAACGTCCGACTTACGAACACCCGCTGATATTAACGGGGTTAAACTTGAAATTTACTGTACAGTACAGTATTTTATTTACCTGATGACTTTATTTTCGCTTTCATTTACTGTACTGTATTTGGTCATTCTATTTCTTTGTTTCTCTTAAATTAAGTGATTTTAGATGTACAGGAAGTCCCCATTGAACGTTTATCCTTTGAAAAAATCCTCACTATATCAAAAGCAAGTTTTTACTACCCATTTGCCGGTTAATGAAGGAATGTTCAACTACAGGTTGACAATCCCTTTTCCGAAATCCTTGGGGCCAGATGCATTTCGGAATTTTTCGGATTTCAGAATGGTTAGATTAGTTTTGTTTTTTGTTTTTGTTTTGTTTTTTACAGGGATCAGCCCACCCAGGCACAGGTCATTGACCCATATTGAGGCCTGGGGGGCTAAAATATTATAATAATAATAATAATAATAATAATAATAATAATAATAATAATAATAATAATTCTAGGTTGTGTTTCTCACTTTTCATCTTTTTTTCATTCTTGAATTTCTTTATTATAATTATTTTTTTTATTTTTACAGTATTATTTTTATTACAGTGATCCCTCGGTTAACAAGCGCCTCGGTTAACGAATTCCCTTTCATAAGATTCTTCACTTCGGTTAACGAGCAAACCCTCGGTAAACGAATTCCTTACGAATTTTTCTCAACATGTTTTCGCCTGCATTTAGCTGCCCACCAGCTGTAGTATTAGTCCGCCAATACAGTAATCGGTTTTAGGGCTTAAATTCCTTACCATTTTAATAAATATCAAGAAGGTTGTACTATTCAATAACTTTAAAAGTTTTATATTAATTTTTTTAGTCATTTTAACAATTATTGAACATAATTGAAGTACAGGAAACTAGTTTTTTGTGCGCCAAATAGCCACTCAACACACCAAGCTTGGCGTCAGTTTGCTTACCAGTTCAGAGGAAGGAACTTCTTGTTTGAGACTCTTCAACATAAATGTTTTTTTCTGAGTTTCCAGTCAAATTATTGGTCATTTTGAAATATATTTTACGTTGATAATATATAGCACAGTGCAGTGTTGAGTTAAAGAAAATAATCTTGACTTACACCAAGTGAACTAAAATTTTATGGGTGAAATAGCGGCATAGTGTGACTTCTCTTCCACCCCAATGCCTTCTCTTCTCCCTAATCCTCCACCCCCATTCTAATTCCCATCATCTTCATCATCATCATCAACCAGGAGCCTTCTACATGCGCACCTCAAAGTAAGTGTACTTTACTGCATTCATTTTAGTTTGTATGTAATTTTCGGTGAGCCGGAACCAATTACGGTACCCAAAAACCCATTGAAACAATGGTTTCGGTTAACGAATTTTTCGGTTAACGAGCAACCTTCTGGAACGAATTGTGCTTGTTAATCGAGGGACCATTGTATTATCATTATTAATTTTAATACGGTAATATTATTTTATTATTATTATTATAATTATTATTTTATTTTTGTGCATTTTTTATGTAAATTTTATTTACTATGAATAATTATTATTATTATTATACTGTAATTATTATAATTATTATAATTATTATTATTATAATTATTATTATATTTTCGCCCCCCAGGTCCCGATGTGGGTCAGTGACCTGTGCCCAGGTGGGCTAATCCTGGTGAAAAAAAAATTAAAATAAATAGAAATATTTGGCTCCACAAAAACATTTTCGGTTTTCAGAGGTTTTCGGTTTTCGGATAAGGGGTTGTCAACCTGTATTACGAAGTGTAAGTCACCCACCTTTCTGCTTTCTCACCACCAGCTCCATGATCACCACCATCACCATCGCTACCTCTATTATCATCATAATTTCACCTTCTTTTCTACCTCCCACCCCCTGCGTCTCACCGACACTGCCACTCTCACTCATTCTATAACTATCATTCATGATAGTACACTATTGTACAATATTGTACTGTACATTGTTTATTTGTTATTCTCACTCCATAATTTAAAATTTATGTAACATAATGTAGAATAGGGTGTGTCAATTTAGGGGGTGAACTGGCTAAATTGAAAATCGAGTAATTTGGTAGCAATTTATTGTAGTCTTTAAGCATGCAAAACAATATTCTGGCATAAATTATTTTTTATAATAAGTCCTACCTACATCAAATGGATTTTTAAATGTACATATTTGTGAATTTATAACATAACCAGCGTTTGCACACATGTTACTGTTTCAAGTTTCAAATTATTATATTTTATTATCCGTAGTCTATTTGAAAGTAACCAATGCCTTCATACTCTCTTTGCTTTGGTTTCTTGTCATCAGTAGTCTGCTTGCTATTTGTGCTTTGATGTAACCTTCTCGCCTCTCGTGGCTGTAAACATGGCCCGCTGCTTCTATGACCATTTTCACACATCTCTCCACACTTTGAGTGTGGGAAGGCCACTTCGGCACCTGCATTGGAGTCTCTTTAAGGTTTCTCAATTCTTGGCTAGTTAGACTTGTTGTCAATGGTGGCTCTAAGACTTCCAAACTCAAGTCAACCAATTCTGACAATTTGGTGGCATTGACGTTTATTGGGAGAACTTTTCTTGAATGAAACGAACAGTCTCCCAACTGGTCGTCATCTATTAGCGTTCCTCTAATCTTTAGAATGACTTCTACAGCCTCGGTTCGGAGATTGGTACATTGACTGCAAAGCATTGCTTGCAAAACTGCTTCTGATCGAGCATACCAAGCGGACCTTCTTGCCACAGGTAACACGATGTCCCTCACTACCTTCCTCTGTGTTCTTACTAGCTGCAATTGAAACAAAAGGTGATTGGGCCCATCCACCCACATAGGATTAAGTTTCACACTAAACCACTGGGGAAGATAAACTCCAATAATAAATTCAACAATTAACCTCAAATTCTTCAGCACTTTGCCCTTCAATTCGTGTTTGGAAATCCAAATCCTGCAGAAACGAAGAGCTGTAGTTAACCAACGGCTGTGACTGACAGGTCCAATCTCCAAGAGAGCCAATGACTGAGGCACTTCTCCTGATCTTATTGCTTGGGCAATACGATAAGCATAGGATTGATCTGTGCTGAGATCTTTGATGACTCCTTCAGACAACGCCGGAAGGGGAGGGCCAACTTCGACCTTTGGAAAGGTTGTATTTATTTCTAGTTGTGTTGCTTCATCCAGCATGATGCCAAGGGGACCTGACCACTTGTTGTTGCTCTTTGTAGGACCATCAATTCCTGGATGAGATGACGAAGAGGTAGCTCGCCTGTATGTAAATCACATACAATCCAAACAAGTCTTCTTCCTAGTTTTTTCTCTAAATGCGTCATTACACCCCCCTGCCATCCGGTGTTCACTGCAGTTGAATCTCCACCAACAGCCTGCAGTGAACTGCCAAGTCCTCTCTCCTGAACCCAACATAAAATATGATCAGCAATGACCTCTGCATGTTTCTTCCCTTCTACTTCAGTTTCGGGAGCAAAGTGAAACAAAAACCGACCACAAGGCTCAGAACAGACAGAGTAGTGTTCTTCTTTGATGAGACCTGGAAACTTTCTGTTCACTCCCTCTACTTCTAGCAAAACTTTTGTGTCATCTATTCTTCCATCAAACAAAAGACAGGAGAGCCCTCCCTCGCTTAAATCTTTTTCATGCTGATCAGATATTTCCTTCATTATTTTTTCTTGTGCTCTTCTAATTTTATTATGATCTATCACCAAAGATACATCCTCTCGGCTGATGAGGCCTGCATCTATCCAAGCGGCAGTTGCAATTTCTGCAGCCTCACGAAGTCCAGCATGGTGGCGAATACTAGCTAAAGCAATGTTTGAAATATTTCTTGTGTTGTATTTCATTTTCTTTGGTAAAGGTTCAGATGGCTCTTTGGAACTATCATCTGATGTTGCTTCCTGTTCATCAGAAGAACTATCAAAGAAGTGATAAACATCTTGACACAGCTCTACCTCTCTTTGGATGGCTTCTTCACTCTTCATTTTCTTCTTTTGTTCCCTCTCTCGGATTTGTTCTCTCTTCTTGGCATTAGCAATCTGCTTCTTTGTTTCTGAATAATCTATTGAACCCATTTGCATACTTCCTTGGCCTTCTGCCTTTGTCCTCTGTGCCTTTATAAATTCAAGCTCTAAAACAGGGATCTTCTTTTCACGAGGACAACCACAATCAATGTGGGAATTATTTTCTCTCTTACCTGAGTGAGAACACTTGGATTCAGAACATAATTGTATGGAGCACTTGCAGGTCAAAATGTCAAACAGAGTATCAAGTGTGTGCAGAAATTCATTTTTCCTGGCCAAGTTTCCTTTACCAAGTGATGTTTCAATTGCTTTGTGCCATAATTTCGTTAGTTTCAGCTCAATAGTTCGACACTGATTAATCACAGGTGGTTTGAATAGTGCATTAGCTTTTGTCCATTGATGCAGAAGAGGGACTATCATGTCATTTATGAGTTCTTTATCTGTATAGTTCCTTCTGTCCTTTGCATTTTTTTCTCGAAGGAGTAACCCTAATCTTAGCATGTCTCTCACTGTTGGAAGTTCTGATACAGGAAGCTCCTTCCCTTTACCAACTAGCAGGCTCAAGTGGGTTGACAACTGACTTCTTGTCTTCAATTTTGACATCTTCACACTATCTGACAAATAGAAAAATATTTCAATGTTTCATAATTCAATTGTTGTTTCAAAAAATATCAATTTGTTTATCAAAAATGCTGTAACAGAAATAACATAATAATTTCTTAGAACATAATGTTTTATACAATGATATAAGTAACTGCGACAATCAATATGCCCTACTTACAATAATTAAAATGTAGAATTGGTCTGGGAGAGTAGGTGCAAGTGCAATGAGAGCAAACCACCGTCTATGATATCTAGAAGGAGAGTGAGCCGGGCGCCTTATCCTCACGCTTGGTACAAGGCAAAACAAGAATTAAACTGTCCCACACGGAGAGCCTGTTCATGTTCATGTTCTGACATGCATATTGTACACAAGCTATAGAACCATAAAATACTCCATAATCCATATGCTTACATGAGATTAGTTAATATCAAGTGAATAATTCTAATCAAGTCTCATTAATTTGTTGAAATACTGATATTTGAAACTTTAAGGTATAATTGATGTAGGTGAGGGTTATTTCAATTCATTTTTGTTTGCTAATCTCAAGTTTAGACATAAAGAGGCACAATATTTTGACTACCAAATTTGATTTTTAACATGTTGACAAAATTGACACACCCTAATGTAGAAGGAATATGACGTTATTCATTTATATTTACAGTCAATTTTGTGGGTAGACATCAGCTGTTAAATTGTCTGGCAGTCCTGCAACCAGTGTTACCAAACAAACCGACTGACACATCATCTCCTCATCACTTACCCATCTTCCTTCCTCCCTCCCTCCCACCCACTGCATCTCATCAATACTCTGCCTCTCTCTCATTCTGCTATGACTGTCATTCCCACAACCAACAACTCTGTTTATGTTTTACATGTTTTATTGTTTTTATCTTCAGTATTTTGATGTGTTGAAATTATTTTGTCACAGAGCTTAGTAATGTACAGTACATTAAAATATCACAGAGCTTAGTACAGGAACACACCCCCCCCCCCCCCTTATTACATTAATTTATATGGGAAAAATGGTTTCAATGAATGCAATTCACCTAACGAAAGCATTTTAGTGGAACCTAACCCTTTCGTTCACTGGAGACTTACTGTATATTTGGACTTGGGCTATAATATAGTAGGATCTTAAACATTGTTCTGTAAGTACGGTATGCACATAGCAAGTGTTCCGACTTATGTACATTTCTGACTAAAGAAAACTACAAAATGCAGGTATCACTTGCTCAGATTGCACTCCATATCCCCCTCACCCTCTCCCTACCAGGCGAAGGTGTGAGCTGTGACTTTTTTTTTTAATGTCGTAATTTCAGGTACCGTTGACGAGGTGACAGCTCACAGACAGTTACACCAAGCAAAATTTTCTTGGTATCAAAATGTTGCCCTCACTATGTAGTTTTCATATGTGAGTATATTATTTGTTAGATTAAAGTGTAAGTACAGTAATAAATATGATTCAATATTCAAAATCAATTTTTTTCCCAAAATTTTCAAATGTTACAAAATTTTCTCTAGCAGGAGCATACCAGAGTACATAGAGTGATATAACTAGTGAAAATATTAGAAACAATCTGAGGTGCTTGATATAATCTATATATGTGTACATGAAAATATGACTTGAATGGAGGTACATACAGGTATCCCTTACTATACGAATGAGTTAGGTCCCTGAAAAACCATTCGTTAAGTGAATTTCCGTATACAGTAGTGAATAAAAGAACATATGGAAAAATAAGATTCGGTTCCCCAATGACATGACTACCTAACATGCAAATAACATGTCCAAAATTTTGGTGCAATTCTATAAGCACTTTCAGGTGCTAACCATCTCCTTCTCCAATACCCTGAAATAATATAAATTTCCAACAAAAATGCTATACCCCAATATCCACATCAATACAGAGTTGTGTGCTTGGTCACTACTGAATATTTACCAATTTTTCTTTAATAGACATTTATCATTAGGTACCTTGTTGTTAACCTGGGCCCAATCTTTTGGTGTTATTGAAATTTTTCCTACCTACATTTTGAAACACTTAGAATAAAAAAAGGCACAGGATACAAGAACGGCTGCTATATGCGAAACTTTGATGTCTATTAGTACAACAACCTAATGTGCATATGTGGTGGGCAGACTATATAATGATACAGGTCCACCACTGATTTTCCGGCACCCTTGGTTCTAAAGTCTTGCCGGATTATCCGATTTACCGGACCAACAAGGTCAGGTAATAATAAATCAACAACACACCTCTGACCCACTAACGATACACCTCCCATATCTCTAAAGCACCATGGACTGCTAGAAACTTAAATTAAACAAATATTATATGTAAATTAAATGTGAAAAAGAAATTAATTTTGAGTAACATTACTGTACACACTTTGTACTCAAAGGTTCTGTACAGTCGACCCTCGTTAATTCGGACCCCTTTAATCCGGATTTCGGATAAATCGGACGAAATCTGAACTGTCCATCTCAAATTTCTGGTTCTGGGATTGTCCCAGTTGCAATTGGGGTTGCAATTTCAAATTCTGTGTCATTACTAAGAAATAAAGAAGTCACTGGTGTACTGCACTCTAAGATTAAGAGAAAACGGACGACTCAGGCGTCCTGAAGTGAGAGAAAACGGACTTCTTTGACGGGGCACTCAAATAAAGAGAGACATCTACATGTTTTGTGGACTACCCACTTTACAGTATCCTTTTCATCACTTTGTAATAAACCTCGTCATGCCTATGTGTTTCTGATAATTACCATAACATTATATATTTATATATTTAGCGGTTGTACAAACGCAAGGCCTCACACATGCCATTTAGACTGACAGACTTGACAGACTTACCAACCATAAAGACAGTTGAAGCTTTAAACATCACTCACAAAGGATCTTGAATATTCCAACTGTAATCAGACATACCTAAGTTGCCTCAACAATTGCAACCCCAGTTGCAATTTCAAATTCTGTGTCATTACTAAGATATACAGAAGTCACTGGTGTACTGCACTCTAAGATTAAGAGAAAACGGACGACTCAGGCGTATTGAAGTGAGAGAAAACGGACTCCTATGACGGGGCACTCAAATAAACATACACATAGCTGTATAATGCAATATTATGCAATATTAACGCCCTAACGGACACCCTTCCCCCCCATTAGTCCGTTTTGACGAGGGTCGACTGTACTACACTAGACTAAAAATTTTATCTCTTGTGCAAACTACTGTATGTGATGTTATACTCAAATTAATCACTATCGTACAAGGATTCCAGCAATGCAATTTATATGCTACTAAGTCTAGCCAGCTACATTTTGTAAGATAAAAATTTTAAGCCTAAACTGCCTTCACCCTGGCTGTGAGGAAGGGGAGGGTGTCATTCGCAAATAACCTAAAGAACCGTGAAGTAAAAATCCGCGAACTTGGGGGGCATACTGTACTATAAATACATAGTGCAAGAACAGCAATACCACCAGAAGGAGTTGTTCAATTTTGTTGATCTTTTCACAGATGTTCTTATCATTATAATAAGTATTATAAAAGAGGAGACATTTACTTGAACCTAATAGATCATGACCAAACCAACCTAAAAAACCTACCTACCCCCGGTAACCTTACTAAACTTACTAGCTGGGGGGTAACCTTCTGCCATATTAAACAGAAAGTACTGACTGTAATTTATGATTTAGGATAGTAGATAGAGAAAAACTAAAAAAATTAAAAAAATATTTATAATTAAAATAAAAAGTTTAGTTAATATTGACAAGATACCCAACGCAGCCTAATTTGCTTTGATGGATTTTTTTTTTTGTATTATTTTAGTTTTGGTCATCCAGGGAATCTTAGGCAGTGTGTTGTAGCTGAATACCCACAGCTACGGTGGATCGGTAGCTGCCTATCAGCTAGTTGTCTAAGACAGGATGTCTTTAACTCAACGAGGTTAAAACCAAGGAGTAATTCGCCCTTGTAACTATACACCCATGAGATGAGCTCTCTAACCTTGCGTTGGAGTCCAACCGACGCAAATAGCACACTTCAGTTGTTGTAATAAACACCAGTGAGTAACCCTGGTATACTAATCTCAGTTATATGTGCAAAGTAATATTGTTGTACATGATTGGGGATAATTAGCAGAAATATAATTGTCCCAGGTTGAGTATGGAAACCATAAATATTGATATTACCAGTATTTAAGTTTGTTATATGCATTGTGAGTAAACCATCAATGTATACTTCCAACAGAGATCTGGTACATGTTCCATGTTGTTCATTAATATCTGTGCTATTGAAATGTGTGTAAAATAACCATCTTTATTGTCAAAGAATTAATATAACAGTTGTTTAATGTTGTAACAAATAATCAAAGATCTATTTTGTTACTTATAAAGTAAGACCTAGGGGTCCATTCTTGTCTGAGTGTGTTTAAATTGTCATCTCATTCACTTTTGATTTTAATAAATATTGATTTAGTCAACTGTGAGTATCACCGTTTTTTCCTTTCTAAAAATTGCTTCTCAGAAAATAAATGCTGTAACTCACGTGCCACACTACCTGACATTTTTAATGATATGAGTTATCTAATAAAAGCCTGGGTGGTGGCAGTCTACCCGAGTATAATAATTATATTACGTACTAGGTGTTGTTGAAGAATGATATGGTTTTCCCAGGTGAATCTATTGTATAGAATATAACTAAGCACTGATAAATATTGAAAGAAGTAAGAGGAAAGATAAACAGTAATGACATTGAAACAAGTATAGAAGATATAGAAAAAAAAGATAAAGAATATTTAAATAAATAAACATTGAAAGAAATAAAAAATAAGTAAGAAAAGTACAATATAGAAATAAAGTAATAGGCATAGTTTAGAAATAAGGACTTCGAAAAATATAGTAACTTAGAAAACATAAACAAAGAAGGTAAAAAAAAGTGATACAGTAAGTCCTCGCTTAACGTCGGGGTTACGTTCCTAAAAATGCGATGTTATACGAAACAACAGGAGTTACGTTGCTGAGCCTCCCTTTGCCCCATGAAATACATTACATATACAGAAAATCATTGCCATTTCTATAGAAAATAGTGCATACATATACAACTAATAAGTTTGTATTGGTACTCACCGATGGGCAGAGGTGGTAGAGCGAGTGTGTGGAGGGTAGTGAAGTAGAGGAGGCAGATGGCAGGTGGGGAGGAGTATGGTGGGAGCCGAGGAGGAGGGTGGGAGCGGAGGAGACTCTGTGCCAAGCCGAGAGAGCGTAGCGGGGCCAGACGAGAGCAGGTGATGTGGCGTAGAAAGTAGTCCGTGACGACGCAAAACGACGTAGTATTCAATCACCGGGACGTTTAACGAATTTTTGGTCTCTAAAGTTTAGCGACATAGTACCGAAACAACACTAAGTGGCACGACGTTAAGCGCAGACTTACTGTATAGAATTGGTAATATACAGGGTATAATATAACAGAAAAGAAAAGAGAAGAAAAACAAACAAAAATTTATATAAAAGAAAAAATATCTCCTCTTACACACATTATTAAAAGTCAAAGAAAGAAACAGAAAGAAAAATAATAACAAAACCTTAGTGTTTCCCCCTTACATGGAAACACAAAACAAGGCAGAGCATTTCACAGTTTAGCTGTGTGAGGAAAGAAGGATGTACATGTACTATAATGGGTTATTCCAGTGTGACCAACATCCACAGAGAAACAGTGGGCACCGCGGGCAAGACGTGTGTTACGAGCCCAGGGCCTTGCCGGCAGTACACAGGATGCCAAATCCACCGAACATTGCCCGTTAAAGTACCTGTAAAAGAGAGAGAGTGAAGTAACATTGCGACGAAGAGAAAGGGAAGAAAGATTATCAACTAACGGAGGAGAGTTAATAAGACGAAATGTCTTTGACTCCACCCTATCTAACAATTGGACAGAAGAAGAGCCACCCCAGATATGAGAGCAGTACTCCAAATTAGGACGAATGAATCCCTTATATACTTGAAGCAACTGCTCAGGAGTGAAGTAGCTATGGCATCTGTACAGCATTCCCAGTTTGGGAGGCAGCTTTAGCAATGTTGAGGATGTGTGGCTTCCATGACATATCAGAGGAAATGGTGAGGCCTTGCATTTCTATTTTAGAATTTGGCAGAATGATTGCATCCTGAAATGTGATTGGTGGGAGATCATCTAATTTGAAAAGTGTAATTGGTAAACACTGAGTTTTATTACTATTGAATTTAACCAAGGTTTTACCTCCCCATTCGGAGATGCTGCACAGATCCGCATTGATAGATGTAATAATATCAGTTCTAGAAACAGATCTAGTTTGAGAGTTGAGGGGAAGGGGAAAATGTGAAGAAGAGTGAAGAGTAGAATCATCAGAGTAAGAATGGATAGAATTAGTCATAGTGTGAAGTAAATTATTGATAAAAAGAAGGAAGAGAGTAGGTGAAAGAATAGAGCCCTGTGGAACACCACTATTGGTAGAGAAAGAGCAAAAGATCAAACCCTCAACAACAACTGCCATGGATCGGTTTTCAAGGAATCTAGAAATTAGAGAACAAAGTGGGGGAGAGAAACCATAAGAGGGAAGTTTAGAAAGCAAAGACTTGTGCCATACCCTGTCAAATGCTTTGGAGATGACAAGGGCCACGACCAAAGTTTCCTCATAATCCCTAAGAGAGGATCACCAAAGATGGGTGCAGTAGGAGAGCAGATCACCAGTAGATCTCGCCTGGTGAAAGCCATACTGGAGATCCGACATAAGAGAATGGTGTTCAAGGTGATGGAGAAAATGAGTTTAAGATAATTTCGAAAATCTTCTTGGGGATGGGCTGAACCAAGGCATGCTTCCAAGAAGAAGGGAAAGTTTGGGTTTTGAGGCAAAGGCGAAAGAGGCGAGCAAGCACAGGGGCTAGAACTTCAGCACACTCCCTCAGAACACGAGGGGGTATTCCATCCGGTCTATGCGCCTTACTCACATCCAACCTGGATAACACACCAGCAACCCTACAAGTGGATATTATAGGAAAGTACATAGGTTCAGTAGGAGGAGTAGGAGGGATTGAGTTGGAATCATCTAAGGTGGAGTTAGAGGGGTATAAGGTGCCAAAGAGTTTGGATTTATCAGGAGGAGAATAGGTTAGATTTAATTTAAAAATAACCACTTTTTAACACATTTGTACAAACTATAACGGTGTCCACTATAAAACACAGTGAAATTGCGGCATTTTATAATTGTTTTCTATGAAAAATCGTCCGTAGGTCAATCATCAATAATTACCAATGATTTACTATGATGATACGAACAGTTGTGGAAAAAATTAACAAAATCGAACAACTCCTTCTGGTGGTAGAGCTGTTTTCATAAATTACCATAAGAAGTTGTCACCTCTTAAATATTATAAATACTATAATTAGAACAACACAGGTGGAAAATTTATGTAATCATTGACGACTAACCTGCCAGTGATTTTGCATAGCAAACGATTAAAAAAAAACGTCACAATTCCAATGTGTTTTATAGAGGACACTGTAGTGGTTTGTGGAATTTTTTTTAAGAATATAACCCAAGCTAACCCAACCTAACTTAGCCTCACCTTAACGTAACCTAACCTTAACATAAAACCTAGCATAACTTAACACCTGCCGCATTACTGCCAAGAAGACAAAGTAGTGCACATCTTAGGCGCCTAAATACGTATCTACCAAATGAAGCATTTGCACAAGAAATGTTTATCATATCAATACTCATTGATGAAAATATAGTAAGAAAATAAACACCAAAACAAATAACTTGTTGGTGGGTTAGTAGTTAGTATTAACCAGAAATTAACTTGCTGTTCTCAGAAATTAACCTTTTTTCGGTATTATTTTTATTATCATCACTTTGGTCATCCAGCAAATTTTAAGATTTTAAGTTTTGGAATCAGTAGTTTAGACAATTTTAAGACTCATTTCTTCTGCAAAAGATTACTTCCGAGATTATTACAATAAATTGCTGGAAAATCGTAGTATTTTTTCTAAGTTAATGTTTATGTTATCACTATTCCAAATAGCTCCTGTGTGTTCGTTTGTTGGTTACTATGCTACAGTATGCTTGCGCTAGAGTCTGACGCATGCGCAGTTGTTCTTTGGACGTTGAATGGTGGGTATGATTTTGGACCAACCAATCACAGCTCAGTATAGGCCCCTGCTGCCACCTACTTGAATATGATTTGATTTCCAAGATGTCTCCCTTGTGATTTCAATTACTGTACTTCAAACCATCGACAGATTTCACATAAATTATTACGGTAAAGAAGGAGGTCAATTGAGAATAGTAGCCAGGTTTCGGTTAGGTTAAGTTAGGACAGTTAGCACCAGAAACGAAGGTCAGATTCGTTCAAATCACAGCAAGGACCAAAGGAAAAACATATTTTTTATGGAAAAATCGAAACCTGGCTACTATCATAAATTGACCAAGACGGAAAACTGTAGAAATTTCTACACAAACATGGTGTTCTACCTACGGAGGTTACTTGCGTGAAGTGTAACCATCCCTGCAGTTACCAAGCTGAAAAACACTTTTGGTACTGTGGGAAAAGAACGGTTATTCCCATGTCTAGCAAGAGGAAGAAGTGCAATTCTAGTGTCACACTACAAAAGAACATTTCTCTATGGTGCACATCTGGAGCCATGGAAACTGATCTTATTTGTTAATCAATGGCTCCACAAGGTCTGGGACCCTTAACTCAGAGTTTAATTACGGTAAGCACGCAAGTGAATAGGTTAGATTTCGGATTAGGTTGAGGGCTAGATTAGGTTTAGGGTTGGGTTAGGTTAGGGTTAGGTTAGGTTTAGGGTTAGGTTAGGTTTAGAATGATTCTGACCTTCATTTCTATCACAAATTACTACTTTTTGTGATTTTCCCCCACCAAAAAACTGATTCCCATTGGGGTTACCCCATTACCGTTGGAGGTAAATATTCGTCCATTGGCTGTCTTCAGGTTTTGGTATGAGAACAGGTTTTTTTTTTAATTTTTCAGTGTGTTTAACTCAAATCTGGATAATATCGCAATTTACAGCACCCACACAATTCTGGAAATTCACTACACTTAATCGATAGAACTATTTTTTCTATGATCATTCTCTTATATTACACAGCCATAGCAAATTAATAATATGGACGTTATTGAATTTTAAAAAGAATAAAATCAGAGCACCTATTGCCCCTACGCAGTTGCTCAAATTGTGTGTGTTCGTACGTTCGCCTACCTCACGCAGATGTGCAAGGGTACCTCAGCCAGTCAAATGTAGAGGGATGCGGCAGCCAATCAAATCCAATAAAAAATCTCAACACTTGATTCAACCAATTAGCTTTCAATATTCAGCGTGGGTGGTAGGATGCGGGACATTTTTAATCAGTTGCAGCATACAGTCATTATGTGCTGGATGTGATTTTGATTATTGAAAGTTTATTGTATTATTTCATTCTAAAAATAAGTTAACTTTAGAGAACAGAGGAACCCACGACGCATTCTGGTCCCTGACTCAGACTCAGAGTAAGGCAAGAAATACTGTCACGGCTATTTATATTCTCGTGGAGGCTGACCACACGACTCTAGGGTTATTACATCGCATTTGGGGGTCCGTGGCTAGGGTCACTGGGGGTACGGGGGTGGAGCCCTGGCTAGGGGGTTAGGTAAGGTTTAGTTTGGTTATATGGTATAAGTTAGCAAGAACAGAGTACCGGGAATTCAGAACAAGCAATCGATAGAACTATTATGGGGGGGGGGGGGGGGGCTAAATTCAAAACGAGTGATTTCCGATAAAAACAAATGTCAGATTTGAGCCAATTGCATCAAAACCCATCAGAAAAAACAACTTTTTTTATCAGATTCTTTGGTTTCTGTAATCTACCATTTTCCCAAATCTGACATTCATTTCTTTTGCAAATTAGCTTTTTTGCAAAAAATTAACATTTTCATTTTTAACAGAAACTGCTAATTTGCACAAAAATGGAGGTCAAATTTGAGTAAAACACACAAAAAATACACAAAAAACCTATTCTCATACCAAAGGAACCAACCAACCTAACTAACCTAACCTACAAGTTGGAAGAAGTAAGGAGGGGACAAGTGAGGAGTATAACCTCAGGTAAACATGGCGGGAACCTGCGGACAGCCAATGGACGCATATTAACCTCGTTGGATAAGTGGGTACTAGCTAAAAAAAAAGTTGTGAGTTGCAATAGAAATGAAGGTCAGAATCATTCAAAACACCAATAGAAAAAAAAACAATTTCAACTTTCAAATAGGTGGATGACTAAAACGATAATTTTACTCTTTTTTCGGTATTATTTTACTTCCGGGCATAACGTTCCTGAAAGCTATAAACTACTGAAACATTTAGATCTCACTATTCTGAGCATTTTGAACCCCCATATATACATGGCGGAAATGGATAATAGTGACACAATTGAATTGATTTTCAGTAGTTTTCAGTCTTCGTCTCTGAAGTGATGTTATCAGCGCATCACTCATGCACAATGTTGATTGACGTCATCCAGTCGTGACCAATGAGGTATCAATATCACGCAAATTTTTTTCGAGCAATCACATTTGATTTTTTTCAAAGGAAGCATCCTGGGTACGATTTTAATTTCATTGAAATAGTTTCACAATGGCCGTGGTGGAGGTTGGTTGTCGTTTGTGCTCCTACGATCATTTTGTTTATTGTCAAGTTTTACGAGAAAGGCGATTAATTTATCCAATTCTTACGTATCCCTGGTCCTTCCACCTCTAACTAGGTATTGTACTTTTGGACATGGTGAGCCCCAAAGTTTTTAACTACTGAAA
Organism: Homarus gammarus; assembly: GCA_958450375.1. Lineage (NCBI taxonomy): Eukaryota > Metazoa > Arthropoda > Malacostraca > Decapoda > Nephropidae > Homarus > Homarus gammarus. The sequence continues at coordinate 7,188,989 of CAUDMG010001572.1, forward strand.
CATTTAGGTTAGTTTAAGCTAGGCCTACCGGGGCGCTAGGGATCAGGTTAGGCCTAACAGAGGCCAGGGGGCAGAGCCCCAGGCTAGGAGTTAGGTTAGGTTTTGTTAGGTCAGATGACTCATTTTCGTTTTCTCACTCACCCAAAAACCCGATTTCGCAAGCTCTCCCCCATTATTGTTAGGTAAAGGAGTGGACAAAACTATTAATTTCTGCCAAAATTTAAGGTCAGATTCGTTTAAAACACACCAAATTACACTGGAAAACATGTCGGTCAACCCCTAGGGACTCATGTCCTAAAGTAAAAATTTACCCTTTTTCTTACCCTTATTTAGAAACACTCAAAAGTGCAATAAGACAGAAAACATCATTGTACCATCACTTAATTAGGTGACAGGTTTCCCCATTCAGACTTAAGATTTATTTAGTTTATCTATTGTCATCTAGACTCAACAGCATCAAAAACAACTTAGTTTCTACCTTTCTCCTCAGGTCCTGGTTCATGGTGTCTTCGACAGTGTGTTTTCGTCATAAATATCTTCGTCAAAATATATACAACTAACTAATCCGGATTCCGGATTCTTCAATCTTGGCACTAAGTAATAGCCTAAAGAACAAAGTCTCACTAGTCCCAGGTTGCTAATCTGTCTTTCTGCCACATTTACACACAATTGCAGGGTCTCAATTGTCTCTCTTTCTTTTGACAACACAACATATATAACAGTACTCACTCTTGATCTGTTCGATTCTTTCTATTCTTTTATTCTATGGTGTCAGTTGACAATAATATTGAAGCGGCGGGGCCTTCTCGGGTAGGTCACAAGAACAGGAGAATCGACCCAGAGGAATGTGAGTTCAGTATTGATGGATATGACTCATTTACGAACCTTTCTCAAGAAACTTGCAAGAGGGGTGTGGTTATCTACGTTAGGCAAGACCTTAGAGCCAGCCAGGCGAGGGTGTTGTAGATTCCTCCCCTACAAACGCTATTTGTCGCGGAGTCGCCGACCCCGTGAATTCCCAGTGTATGCCTCGTGGTCTAGGTCAACCAGCGCCGCCTTACATGACGGAGGTCAACTATTAAGCCACGCATACCTCTGCTATATAAGACCTGACCTCGTGGTGACCTACCCCTCTTTCTACCTAAACCAACCAGCAAGCAACACCACCCTCGCTCCCGCCGGCGACCATGGCGACCCACAAGCTGGTCCTCCTCTGAGCACCCTCACCAACCAGCTCTCTCTACTCAACGCTTGTAACCATGCTGCCTTCCCAGCAGCAATACAACATGTATACAGAGAGCACATTGTGAGTTTCCTTTCTCCATTCCATCCTGAGTGTGAACCAAATAACCTGTACCCCACAAATGGTGGCCCCCGGAGATTCGCACTCACACAGGATGGAGGAGAAACATCTCGCGAACCCCACAAGGGTACAGGGAGAGGATGTTTTTGAAGAGTCCAAGTGGTGTATCTACAGATCCCCAAACTGTGGCCCGCTAAATCAAAAGAACTTAAGAACCTTAATAAACAACGCGGCGATGCTCAACCCAAGCCACCTCCTTATCATGGGGGACTTTAACTATGGCGACACCGACTGCAGAAACGAGTCCACCCCGAATGACTTGAATAACCCTGCTACTCTTTTTGTAGAAACTCTGAGAGATAATTTTCTGTTCCAACATGTTAGAGACCCGACACATTACAGAGGGGAGCAAACACCCAAGCCACTTGACCTCATCATAACCAGTGGCGTAACTAGAGTGTGTGCCGCCCGGGGCGGCCCTTGAGTTTGCCGCCCCCCCACAAAAAATACATATTAAATAGTTAAATATTAAATATTAAATAGTTTGTGTACCATTATAATATTACTGTACTTTCACATACTCAAATATAGTATGCTTTAAATACACACCAAACATACTTAACTTTATAAGTAACAGTTAAACAAAAAGCAAAAACGACATATAGGATAGGGAAAAAAGTAAAAAAAGTGTAAAAAATTAGGACCATCTTTATTTCTGAAATGAAAACTACAACTTTCTACAAAGTAACTTTTCTTATTTTTTTGTTGGCAAATTCTTCAATGACATTGTCAAAAACTATTTCATCTGTCAATTGTCGCTCTATAGACAGTATGGCAAGATTTCTCAACCGCAAGGTGCTCAAAGTAGATCTTAAGTAATTCTTGATCAGTTTTAGTTTGGAAAAACTCCTCTCACAGGTAGCAACACTAACAGCAATTGTGAGGAAAATCCTCAGCATTATTACTATATTTGGAACCGAGTTACCAAGGTTATACTTTTGAATAAACTGCAAAAGTTCAAGGGGGCCTTCTTTCCACGTCTGTATTCTGTCTTTAATAGTTATAGCAGCAACAGCAACAAAATGCTGAAGTCTTTTTCTCTCAACGAGGAACTCCTCTTTATCAATGTCGTCGTGATCGTGATCTATTTGACACTCATATTTATCATCCAAAAGATTCAATGGGGTAAGGGCAGGGCCGGCGCTACCCACTAGGCGAACTAGGCGATCGCCTAGGGCGCCAACATCTGGGGGCGCCACAAATTCAGGGCAAACTTGGATAAAATTAAAAATGAAGGGAAAACTGTGGTGGACACTGTGGTGGAGCCGTGGAGGGTCGGAGCAGGATGTTAGAAGGGTGGGGGGTCGGAGGGAGGCGAGGGTAGGTAGACGGTAGCCGACTGTGTTTTCTTTTTTAATATTATTCGTTAACCCCCCGGAGGGACTAACCCGGGTCCTTATCTTTGGCGGCCTGGAGAACTGTCGAGCAGTGACCTGAAGGCTGACATCTGAGGAACCCTTCTCCCAACCCCACCATCCCCTCCCCTCCCTTACTGCCTGGGCGGCTGAGCCGCCCCTTCCCTGTCTTTGTCGGGATGAGGCAAGGTTACCTGACCTCTGAAGTTTACGTCAAGGATTTATTGAATTAATGTAATAACAATAATTGGTTATTTGCATGGGTGAAGTAATAAAGCCACAAGATGAAAACAATGTAGTCATGGGTTACTGTACCTACATTAGCTTATCAAAACTTTCAAGGGGGCGCACATCTAAAGGCTTGCCTAGGGCGCCAAATCATCTTGCACCGGCCCTGGGTAAGGGAGGCATATTTCTCAGCAAGTTCATGAAGCTGTTGAAATCTCAAAGTTATTTCTTGGATCACTCTGTCCAGCGAAGAAAACATTTCTCTCCTCAATTCAATGTCGTATGGCAATTCAGCATCTCGTGATCCTTCACCAAACATTTGTTTCTTCTTTTTGGGTCGACGCTGACGCTCCATGACTATCCCCAGATCATTGCAAATTTCTTTGGCATAGTTAACTCCATTACTCACTAGCTTGTCCCTGTTTTCACCTAGAAATGTTTCTAATGCCCTGAGTTTTATATCACATTGTTGTATGTTCAAGCCCTTGGTTTGGAGGTAAGTCTGTGTGTCGTTAATTTCTAGAAGGACGGGTCCCCACAGGCCAAGAAAGCACAAAAAGGAAAATGATTGCAACGCACCAAGTAGAACACCAGCATCTGCCCTGGTAGCTGTATTTTCTTCTTCACCAGTTAACTTTTCTAGGGCACTTAAGATTTTTGAGAAATGTTTCTTTACAACACTTACAGCTTCTCCCCTCGCACTCCACCGAGTTTCTATTATGCGCTTGACACTTTGACCAGTGACTGAAGTTAGAACATCCCAGCGATGGGTTGATGAAGAAAAAAATACAAACAAACGTTCCACACATCCAAAAAAGGTAACAGAATTCACAGCAACAGAAGCTGCATGAACACCCGCCAAATTCAGCGAGTGATTTGTACAAGCGACAAATTCTGCTTTTTTATTAATTTCCTTGATACGTTTCTGAACACCAATATGAACAGCAGCCATCACCGCATCATTATCATATGCTTGCCATCGACAATTTTGAATATCAATTCCGTCTTTCTCTAATTTTTCCAAAATCATCATTGAAATATTCTCGGCGGTTTTACCTTTTGTTTCAATGAAATCGACAAATGATTCCACAACCTTCACTTTATCTCCATCGATCATAACATAGCGTAAAACTTGGCTCGTTTGATCCTTATGTGAAATATCAGGAGTGCTGTCGAATATCATGGAAAAGTACTTTGCTTCTTTTACTTGCTTGATGACTTTGCTTCTTACGTTTTCTCCCAAAATTTCTATAAACTCGTTCTGAATAGTAGGAGACAGATGTGGGTCAGGTGTTAGGTCAGACACGACAAGGATTAACTTGCCGCCGATACAAAGGGATGGATTAACGTCTCCAGTAGCTGCAGATATGGGTGATGAGCAGACCCAAAAGTGCCGCCCCCCAAAAGTGCCGCCCGGGGCGGACCGCCCCCCCCCCTCCCCGCCCCCCCCCTAGCTACGCTTGTGATCATAACAAATGAGGAGGGTATGGTGGCCAAACTGGAACACATTGCCCCAGTTGGCAACAGTCACCATATAGTGTTGTCATTCAGATTTAACTGTTATCTAGTTCAGGATAAGGCCAGGCCAAGGTGCAAATATTACAAGGGAAATTACAATGGGATGAGGGAAGAGATGGGTATCAACTGGCCTGATTTATTAAGGTACAAGAACGCAGACACTACGCTGAATATCATAACTAGTAAAATGACCTATTTGATCGATAAATATATTACCAAGACCAAAGCCAGTGCTTCTAGGAATACGAGGGGATCCCTACACTTGAACCATGCGGCGGTCGACAAAATTAAGAAGAAAACCTCATCCATACAAATGTTTGCCGATGACACAGAGTTATTTCGGGAAATCAAGAACCAAGCGGACTGTGAAGAGCTGCAGAAGGACCTCTGTGGGCTCCAAGAATGATCGAAGAAATGGCTGCTGAGATTCAATGTCACGAAGTGTAAGAGAATGCACCTGGGGCATACCAATGGTAAGGAGGCTTATCATACGTCCCAACGGGATGAAGAAACTGCACTAGTTGAGACTGAATGTGAGATGGACCTAGGTGTGTATGTTGACAATGAGCTGAAGTTCTTGGGCTATTGCGAGAAGAAGGTAAATCAGACAAATAAATTATTGGGTCTTATAAGAAGGTCGTTCAGATCTACAAGAGTGAAGTGCCTCCCCATCTGGAGTACTGTCACCCCGCCTGGTCCCCAAGATATGCTAGGGACTGTCAGTTGGTTGAAAATGTTCAAAGGAGAGCCACCAGACTGTGGTGCCTGCACTTCGGCACCTCAGCTACCCTGAGAGATTGGAGCGCCTGAACTCAGTCGAGTGTCCTTACTTGGAGCTGGCGGACGTTCACCCCACAAGGGGTCACAGCTCAAGATTGAAGAAGCTACAAGTCCAGAAAACTGTGAGGGCAAATTTTTTCTGAGTGAGAGCTGTGAACTCTTGGAACAATCTACCAGAAAGTATTGTGACGGCACTGAGTGTGAGCTCTTTCAAGACCAAACTTGACCAACACTGGAGCGGGTTCAGGTACAATCAGGAGCCAGTGCATGACCAGTACTTGCCAACAGTGTGTAACAGAGACGTGGCTGATCGCCCAAGCGGCTAACGAGCTAATCAGTGGTGAAGAGGATAAAAGTAAAAGTAAAAAAGTGAACGCTTACCACCAACCCCCACTCTTGGACGTGGTCAGTTTCGGAGTGGCGTGCCCCCCGAACTGGGGTCCGCACTTGCTGGGGGAGGATACATCCAAAGCTATCTGGGTGGTGGGTGTCGTGTGATGACCCGGAGAAGGTGGTGAATGTGGTTTGTTTGGGTCTTTCGGGTTAGAGTGGCCGCTGGTGTTGTGTGTTCTTCTTGGAAGTTTCGAATTCTGTTTCGGAGATTTTGTGTGACTTCGCAGTCGAGGAGATAGTGTTCCAGTATACTGCCCGATTCTGGGGTCACTAATTCTAAGGGGATAACTTAACTCTACTCTTAATTTTAAGGTCGCTGCCACCAGCCCCCTGGACAGTATGTAGCTCGTTAGGTAGCAGGCAGAGTATGCTAGGCAATGGGTTGGGTTTTTCAATGACCAAATCGAGAGTGGGAAGAAGGGTGAAACATCAATGATGACTTAACTAATTTATTCCTTATAAAAACATATTGCATCTAATCACAATTCAAAAAGAGTTGGCCTTCATTAGAAGAACCACTATTATGTTCATTACGCTTCACATCAATAAACATCCTTCATCAAATAACTACCATTATCATCTTCATTCTTCATAACAACCAATGTTACCTCGGTCATTCCTTCTTACCATAACACCCAACACATCAGACTGCACCACATCTTATATCATAGCACCACATCCCGGGTACACTCCACACCTACAAGTATGGAACTCCTCGGTATTCTTAGGTACATATACCAGGTACCTCGTTCACACTCTACTCTTGCCGAGTAGATGGGATACTTCCCAGGTAATCATACCAGTACTGGTTCCACGCCTGGTATTCTTAGGTCGCTCCACGTGGCGACCGCGAAACTTCAAACACACAATTATGTTCTCCTATCCTAGGTGGTGATATGTAGGGTATCCACAGATTCACAGTGGAGGTGCATAATGGCCATAAGCAGACACACCACACCCGGTGAGTCCTTCACAGTGGTGGTGGCTTGGCCGACGCGTGCGCACCTGTTTTGGTGAGAGAGCTGGCATCACTGAGCAAGACCTGATAAGCTTTTGTCACCATGCATCAGTGCAACTATTACTTCACTTTATAACATCAGGCAAGGTTTTAAGATGTAAAAAAAACTGCTAGATAAGTCTTTTTAGGGCCGAATGGAGCACGATGGAGTTCACTGACCAGTTTTGGTGAGAGACGTGGCGTTACTAAGGTCGGCGCCTCATGTCTCTCACAGTTTCCAATCTTTAATTTTCACTTTGATATTATTTTGGTTCTCACATATACACTTTTCTATCTATTACGACCTTATGCCTTAATATATATCTTAATCCTAAATTACATATTAAAGTAAGGGTCTGGTTTGATAGTTCCTGGGGAAATTAATTGGGCTGTAGTGGACGTCTCCCCTACAACTGCGTATCGCACACCAGATGCCACCTGCTGCGACTTCCTTAGCAACCAAACTAGCGGCCCAAGGGGGGGGGGGGGCGTCACCAGATGCCACCGTTTCCTAGCAACGGAGCCAAAAGACCGGCTACTTCTCGGGTTTTCCCACCATGACTCACAGATGACTCACGGCTGCTGTGTATATAAGCTCTGTCTCTCCATTGAGATTCATTCGAAAATAATAATAATAAGCAGCATTATATAAATAAACCAATATTAATACAAAGGTCTGACGACCCAAGGGAGCAGAACAAAGACAAAATACCAAAAAGAAAGATGAAGCGATCTGGTTGAGCCCAGATTCTTTCTACTCCTACTGTATTTCAGTTTCACCACTTTTTCCTTCAACCTCTAATAATCTTCTTTCACCTCTTAACTAAAGACTTCGTATCGTATCGAGATTCATTCTGGCCTATCTTCCTGAACACGCAACACCTCCTCCTCCGCGGCTGCCTGGCGGCCCTCGCTTCTCCTCCGCCTGCCTGGCGGTCCTCACTCCCGCCAGCGAGCATGGCGACCCACCAGCTGTCCTTCTCTGAGCTTCCTCACCAACCAGCTCTCATTCTGCTCTCGGTTCCTTTAACACGCAACACCTCCTCCAAGCAAGCTCCTAGCTGTCCTGTTCTCATTCAACCTGGAGGCCAGCAACAGGCAACATCTTCTCTAACGAAGCTCCTGCACATCTACCTCCTTCAACACGCTACTCACCGAACGTGCCTACTGAGCAGCTCCTCACCACACGGCACCTCCAGCACCAGACTGTCTATCATATAACTTATATTATACAAGAAAACCACCTTAGAGTTTCCATCCATCCTGAGTGCTAGACAACATTATATCCACGAAACCCTACAGGGCTATATCATTAACTCAAAACTGTAGCCATGGGCAGAATGGGCGCCAACATAGAACAAAGCCTAGCGTCGTATTTTCATGGCGTGGGCATATCCTTTTCACTTCAATCTGTATTTAGGAATCTTCCCCTCACACATTGCAATCGTTGAACACATTCATAAAATTCTCTGATCATTGCATTGCTCGTGGTTATTTGTGTATCACGTTCACACCGAGGTATACAAGATATTTTCTTTGAAGTATAGCTTCTGGATCACTTCCAACACTTCACATAGATCTGATACATTAAACCTTTTTCCAGATCATTGTTCTCTTATATTATCATCGGATACCTGTGGTAGCTATGTTCACTAATCGTTCACAGACGTAAATAGTATGACCTTCAGACACGATCTACACTTATCCCTTATTGTATACTAGTCCGTATCAATTGGACCTTCCCAATCATCCTATAGATACCTCGAGTCCTCCTTAGTGCTATAAGTACATACACTTAATATTATATGACCGTACTATGAGGGCTGGTACTGCCACCATTTATGAGGGCTTCTGATTGCCAGTAACAATTCCTTTTACTCTTTTACTTATCATCATTGGTAGCGTGACGATAGGAGGCTCGTGGGTAGGTGTAATGATAGTATCAAGCAATAGGGAAGAAATAACGGTAAATACTGTAGGTAATTAATAGACACAATTATACAAAACACAGTTTATTTAACATGAACATGAAATTAAAAGAAAGAAATTATTTGTACTAACAGACGAAATCTAGTACTAGGCCCTCAGGCTCAACATACTCACACCATTACTGGGTGGACATAATAACACTTCCAACCCTACTGGGTGGACATACTCAACACACACCTATTATAATCACTTAGCACCATAAATACTAGGGCAACTGCCACTACAATACTCAGTCGTCAGGTGTGATACTCAAGCAACAGCCATGGGGTCCAGCCACCATGGAGTACTTTCCAACGACTCTGGAGATCCCAGTGGATTAATTCCACCACACAAATATAGCCCTACTGAGTTGGACACTCATCCACCAATGATGGGGGCTGGTAGTGGTGGGTGGCTTGGTGACCCGGGGTCACCTCGTGGGCCGAGCGTTAGGGACAGAGGAGCCAGCTATGGGGGCTATAGGTAGTCTGAAGTGTCTGACGGCCGGGTCTCACGAAGGTAAAAGATCCTACTGGACCTCGGACATCTCCCCAGACATTGTGGATGCAACATCCACCCTACAGACACGGCCTAGGCTGCGTCAGGGACCTGTATGGATGAAGGGACGGGCACTTACTAACGGTTGAAATGCCCGCGGGGCTCACTCAAAACAGGCCAGGGAGTCCAGCTACTCCTATTATGGTGAATTAATTTACTGTACACTCTGACGTTGAAACTGAGACTATGGACTCATTTTCATTCTCTATTATTATCTCAACTAACAATGCTCTGACTCAGCTATCGAAAGCAAAATTAAATTGATTACAAAGTGTTGGATGGCAACAGGTCCCAGCATACAGCGTCTGCTCTCGGTGACGTCACCAAGGAACCGAGAAAACGGAGTACGTTTCCACTGGGGGACTCAAAGAGGGTTTTGTGGACGTTTGAGCGTAATATGAATCCTTAAGGTTTTCAGGTTAGCTCTTATCATGACCATTACAGTACCTTGGTACAATTTGTATAAAACAACATACAGTAGGTGTTATCCTTTACCAAAGTCCCCCGTTTTCTGAGAATCTACAAGCACGGTGGATTTGAGTGTTATTTAGCGTAATATGAATAAAAGAGATATTATGGATGACAATGATGTGCGCAGTACACCAGTGGGTTGGCTGCTGGCTCCTGACAGAAGGTGCATTCCCTGACGACATTTCTGATCGTCAGCCAGGTACACTTGTACTGTACCCTAGTCGTAGTTGATGAAGGCTAACTTGGGTTTGTCTTGGTGTTTTCTTGTCCGCGAAAGGTGGTTCCCCTTTTGTAGTCACCAGGTACCATTTGGCTGATTGGGAACCAGCGCTGAATGCGTCAAAGAAGCTCTTTTGGATGTGGAGCTTGGTAGTCTTTCTGAGGTGGGTCTTGATCTGTTGTACGCTTGCTGGAACTTGAATGTGTATGCTTCTAGAATGTGTGGCTGCCTTGGCTGCTTCGTCTATCATGTCAGTTAAATCTGAATGACAAATTTACATGGTGGTTGGTGCCAACATGCGGCTAGGTGTTCCAGTTTGGCCACCATACCCTCCTCGTTTGTTATGATGAGGTCCAATGGCTTGGGTGTTTGCTCCCCTCTGTAATGCATCAGGTCATTAACATGTTGAAACAGAAAATTATCTCTCAAAGATTCTACAAAAAGAGTAGCGGGGATATTTAAGTCATTTGGCATGTACTCATTTCTCCAGTTGATGTCGCCATAGTTAAAGTCCCTCATGATAAGGAGGTGGCTAGGGTTGAGCATCACTGCGTTGTCTATTAACCCTTAGGCCCTGGGTGACGTTCCAGAACATCCGCCTATTTTTTATATATAAAGTATTTTTATTATTTTTGGAAAAGTTGATTTTTTCTTGATTTATCCCCAAGGGGTGGTGTGTGTACTGCCAGCAGCACCCTAAACCGGGGCTTAAGGGTTAAGGCTCTTAAGTTCCTTTGGTTTAGTAAGCTACAGTTGGGATCTGTAGATACAGTATACCAGACAAAAAGTAAGTCTCCCCCCCCCCCCCCCCCATTAATTTAATTTTACACCACTTGGACTCTTCAAAAACATCCTCTCCCTGTACCCTCGCCTGGCTGGCTCTAAGGAATTGCCTAGCATAGATAACCACACTCCTCTTGCAAGTTACTTGAGAAAGGTTTGTAAATAAGTCATATCCGTCAATACTGAACTCACATTCCTCTGGGTTGATTCTCCTGTTCTTGTACAACAGTTCTATAACTCCTACTATATTGGGTTGGTGTACCTTCAGTGGTTTCAAACTCCCCTCTCTTATCAAGGAACGTGTAAGTGTACTGTACATGACATTCAAGCCGGAATTTGTTCTCGGTAACTCCAGCCCCCCTCCATTCTCAGCAGCTGCAGCATTTGTTAAATACACTGTATTTTGCAGGGTGTAGTTAGAAATGTCATTGTTTACACGGTATGAGGGCCTGAGCTGCCACCATTTTATAAGGGCCTGTGTGTCAGTAACAATTCGTTTTACTCTCATACTTATTACCATTGGTAGCGTGACGAGAGGAGGCTCGTGGGTTTATGTAATGATAGTACAGTATCAAGTAATAGGGAAGAAATAACGGTAAATACGTACTGTAGGTAAATAATAGACACAATATACGAATACAAAATTTATTTAAACATTAATATGAAATTAGGAGAAAGAATTTATATGTACCAACAGACGAAATCTAGTACTATGCCCTCAGGCTCAACATACTCACACCACTACTGGGTGGACATACTCAATAACACTCCCAACCCTACTGGGTGGACATACTCAATAACACTCCCAACCCTACTGGGTGGACATACTCAATAACACTCCCAACCCTACTGGGTGGACATACTCAATAACACTCCCAACCCTACTGGGTGGACATACTCAATAACACATAACTCTTATAGTCACTTAGCACCATAAAGACCAGGGGCAACTGCCACTACAACACTCGGTCGTCAGGAGTGATACTCAAGCAACCGCCATGGGGTACTTTACGACGAACTCTGAAGATCCCAGTGGATTAACCCCACCACACAAATAGCCCTACTGAGTTAGACACTCATCCACCAATGATGGGGGCTGGTAGTGGTGTGTGGCTTGGTGATCCGGGGTCACCTCGCAGGCCGAGCGTTAGGGCCAGACGAGCCAGCTATGGGGGACATAGGTAGTCTGAAGTGTCTGACGGCCGGGTCTCACGAAGGTAACGGATCCTACTGGACCTCGGACATCTCCCCAGACATAGTGGATACAACATCCACTCTACAGACACGGCCTAGGCTGTGTTAGGGACCTGGATGGATGAAGGGACGGGCACTTACTAAAGGTGAAATGCCCGCGGCACCTTCACTCAAAATAGGCCAGGGAGTTCTACTTCCATTTCGATGAATTAATTTACTGTACAATCTGACGCTGAAACTGAGTCCATGAACTCGGTTTCATTCCCTACTATTATCCTCACTAACAATGCTCTGACTCAGCTATCAAAAGCAAAATTAAATTGATTACAAAGGGTTGGATGGCAACAGGTCCCAACATACAGCGTCTGCTACGAAATCCGCGGATTATATTCAAAGGAAACAGAGAAAACGGGGGACGTTTCCACTGGGGGACTCGGCAGGTTTTGTGGACGTTTGAGCGTAATATGAATCCTTAAGGTTTTCAGGTTAGCCATTATCATGATCATGACAAAGGTGCTCGCCTTCTCCTGGGTGGGAGGTAGAGCGGGTGTAGGGTGTACCGCTGCCTCCTGGCTCTGTGTTGGCGCTCTTGCTTCCACTACCCTCCCCTTGGATATAACCCATGTAGGAACTGTTTTTTTTTTTTTTTTACCATATTCACCACCTACCAGCTTACTAGCCATTCGAGCAGTTGGTCTATCCAGCTTCAACAAGGATTAAGAAAGAGTATATTCAGCAGATGTTTAAATGCATATACAGCAAATAATTTTATAAACAAAAAACAGTATTTATATTATTAAATTTAAACTTAACAGGAAATAATGTTATTTCCAACAATGAAATCTGTATATTAACTTAAAATATTTGATGAAATACCCCTCATAACAGATAAATTACAATACTTTCAAGATTATTTATTTTTAATGAAGCTACTGAGTATAAATGGAAAACTTATTTGCCTTTTCAGATTGAACTAAATACGGTACCTGTACTTACATATCTACCTGACATCCATTCTCTATACCCGATTCTCTAACTTATAGCAATGCACAGTACAGTACAGTAGACCCTTGCCATACGGGGGTTTGCAATTTGCGATTTCGACGATTCGCTGTAAGCAGATGGTGGCTAGCTTACGAGCCTTTTCCCACAGCGCAATGAGTCACCCCACACGCCTGCAACGTCTCCTCTCCCTCTGTTGGCACTCAACCATGTGTGGTATATAAGGAAGAATAAACAAGCAATTCGTGATTCTGTTCAAGCGAGTGCTCCTGCAAGTGCTAAAGTGGCGCAGGTTGTTTGAAACAAGAACACAGTAAAAAGAGAAAAAGCACTGAACATTTGGATTGAGGACCAGCACTGCAAAAATGTTCTGATCGACAGTAACGTGATTCGTGAGAAGGCTTAGAGTCTTTATGCCCATTTTTATGAGTCAACAGGTGGTGAAGGGGATAGTGAAGCTACTGAACCAACTTTTAGTGCCAGTAAAGGGTGGTTCGAGAATTTTAAGATAAAATTCTCTCTCTATAATGTGAAGCTGACTGGGGAGGTCGCATCAGCTGACCACACAGTCACAGATGCATTTCCTGCCAAGTTAAAGAAAATAAAAGAAGAGAAAGGCTATAGAGCAGAGCAAGTGTTTAATGCCGACGAATCCGGTCAATATTGGAATAAGATGCCAGGTAGAACGTACATAAACAAGCAGGAGAGGCGTGCCCCTAGGTTCGAGGCAGCTGGTCACATGATCAAACCTGGCTTGCTTTACCGCTTAGCAAACCCTAGGGCTTCAAAGGGTAAAAACAAGAACTTTTTGCCAGTCCAACAAAAAGGCATGGGTAACTGTGTAAGCATTCCTGGAATAGTTCCATAAATGCTTCGTCCCAGAAGTAGAAAAGTACCTTGCTTCCAAGAAGATGGAATTCAAGACCACCCAGAAAGTTTGCAGTTTAGCCATCCAGGAGTAGAGGTGGTGTTCCTACCCCCTAACACCACTGCTCTTATTCAGCCTCTTGATCAGGGTGTAATACGTACCTCCAAGGCATATTACATCTGATGCTCTTTTGGTCGTAACCGTAGTGCCATGGACGCAGACCCTGACCTTGATGTTAGCAAGTGTTGGAAGGAGTACAGCATTGCAGACTGCATTACCAACATCAGTGAAGCATTCAATGAACTCAAACCTGAGACTGTGAATGTTGTTGGCAAACCTTATGGCCTGAGTGTGTGAATAACTTCCAGGGATTTCCATCCATAGTAAAGGATGTGAATGACATTGCAAGTGATGCACATCAATTGGGTGGTGAGGGGTTTGTGGACATGGCTGCTGAAGACATGGCAGAGCTGACTGATGAGCATGGAGAGGAACTGACAGAAGAGGATTTGGAAGAGTTGGTAAAAAGTGCTGAGGAAGATGAAGAAGAAATCATGGAAATGCAACAAGAAGGTTGAGGCTTGAACAATTTTGACATGTGAAGGTGGTAACTGATTACATTGTTGACCATGACCCTTCCATGGAACGGAGCCTTAAGAAGGTCCGAGAAATCAACTAGGTATTGTTTCTCTACCATGATATGTCTAAAGACCTCAAAGTCAAGAAGAAACAACTACCAATCACGATGTTTTTAAAAAAAGAACCACCCGCTTGCCCAGCTAATTTGTCTCCCTCCCTCACTCACTCCGCTGTTACCGCCACGGCTCCAACCTCGTCCTCCCAGCCGCGCACCTCTCCACTAACCACCAGTGCATCACCCTCTTCCAACAGTGATCCTGATGATCCCCCCTATACTTCAGTAACCAGATGCCTCCCTATGTACAGTACACCACTTCATCAAGCTCCAAACTTCCACATACGAATGTAAGTACTATTGGTGACTTAGGTTTTTTTATACACAGAATAGGTATACAGTAGTGCTATTCGCGGTTTTGCCAATTCACGCCATTCCTTGGAACCAGACCCTCACGAATAGCAAGGGTTTACTGTACTACATTTTTTAACAATACAGGCCTGAGTACACAATAAATGTGTTACACAGTGTACAGTATTTTGAAAAATAATCTTGGGAAATGCTAACAAACATGAAATAGTTGGCATGAAAAACAAAGATACCACACAAAAACTAAACTTAGGTCGAGGTGTGTAGGCATCCCTGCACTGCAAGAACCCTAAAGTGGGGTTTTATCTATCATACCCCTGTACCACAGCAGCCTTATTTTAATATATCCAATATCCTTTCACCACTTATCAGCTCAATAGCCATTTTGGCAGATGGTCTACTTTTTGTGATGACCTAAAATTTTCAGTGTTAGTATAGTACAGGAGGAAACTAGAGTACCCGAGAAAACCTGTGTTTGGAGCCAGGACTCAAACCCATGACATAGTAATGAGGTATGTGCATTATCGCTGTATTTTATCACCACACCCCTTTTTCTAAAGATATCCTTTTATCATGGAAACCTTTGTGTAGGATTCAATATCAAGCCTTTAATTATGGGGTTCTATGTCATTCAATCTGTCCCCTACATAACACTAGGTTTCAATAAATGTTATCTCACCTATACAGTACTCTATGTAAGGCTATCAATCCCTTATGAAAATAACATTTGCCACAGTAACATAATCATAAGATTTTGCTAATTCCTTTCTTGTACACATATTTTAACACTCCTCACTCACTCTAACATTTGGAGTAGAGAATAACAATATTCCTTACCACCTTCCAGTGACTAGAGTACCAAGTTTTGTTCATAGACACAGATAATGAGAAGGGTGAAAGAGGACATTCCTGTGAATTGGTGAAAAAGAGATATCAAAGGTGTATTTGAGTTAACACAACTCTGAGAAAACTAATTCTTAAAAATACAAGTTAAATATTTTTAAACAACCATAATTTTTACTCAATAATTCTATTATCTTTTAGTTGCCCTACTTAACTAATGACCTACATGATTCCTTCAGGTGTGAATATCTCTTCAAGAATTCACCTGTGAAAATTTAGATACAGTTCATTATTTAACTGTATGATACCTCTTTCTTTATGATTAATGAACCCTGTTGACAGGGTCACTGGCAGTACAGTATTTTGGATCACAGAGTTAATAGGTTGTAATATACAACCATCACTACTTTGCATTTGTAGGCATTGCATGTAAAAATTCAAACAATTATACAAAAATGATGATGAGTGATGTAAAAATGAAATGAAAGTATGTAAATTAATCATAGCTTTTTACAATAAAATACAAAATAGAAAAGGACAAGTTATATTGTGCAAGAACCTGCTGAGATAAGTACCTTTTTTATAACTAAAAAGGTATATCTGCCTTTGAGCTCTGTACATTTCTGCTACTCAATAGCTTTTGATGTATGGATTACTGTTTTGCTTTCATAAATGCCTTTGACTCTCAGGTTCTTGGGATCGAACGGCGGGCGGATGTGGACAGTGGCATTAAGACTCTTCCCCATAGATTCCAGCTGCCATGTTCCAGTTTTGAGGAAGTCATTGGTTACTTTCTCCCCACTGGGCCTTTGTACATAGCCATATGCAATGGCCTGACCTAGTGTGAAAGCAAACTCTGCTCGGCGGATATAACCCATTGGTTCTCCATCACGCCAGATACCCTCTAGGCCCCACAGAGGCTGTGAAGGGTCATCCAAGGTAAAGGTTACCAATTTCTTGGAAATTCCTTTGCTCTTCTGCAGCTCCAAGGCTTCCCGGCCCAAGAACTGTGTGTCCGTTTTGAGCTTGCAAGTGAAGGCAAGACCAGCCTCAAGAGGAGTATCATCAGGACGGACATCAGCATGCCAGTGGCGGTAACCTTTCTCACAAGACAAGGAGTCGATGGCTCGGTATCCAGCATTGACTAGGCCCAGTGGTTTCCCAGCAGCCATCACTGCCTCATAGACTGCAACAGCTGAGGCATTAGGAATGTGCAGCTCCCAGCCTGTCAAAGATACATTATGTATATTAATATGTGGAACATATCAAGTGAAAAGCACATACAAAGGCATCAAATTGCCATAAATGTGCTTTTTTAGTAAGAATGACAATTTGTAATGTGGTGAATAAATTATAGTACAGTACAGTAAAGCCTCGAATGACGACAGTAATGTGTCCTCCAATAATGCAGTGTAAGGTGAATCATCGTATTGTGAATCAATAATTACCATTAAAATAAAGCCATAATAATGAGATGCATTCCAAAGTCTGACCTTTTCATATGTTTTGTGTTACTTTTTACCCTCTTTTCCCACAAAACAATAAAATTAATGAAAAATTCATACTATAGTCTTTATATAATGTTTATGAATGCACCTTATACAAAATAAATCAGTAATAATATGGTCACAAAGAGGAGATGGGACACCATTGTTTTCGTTAGTGTTTACACCCGGGACGATGGTTCGACACAAGAAACTGAAGAAAATAAGACCCTGGTTGTAGCTGTAGTAAAATTAATGTAAATTTTTTTATACAGTATACATGTTTTAAGTAACGTTATTTAATGTTAATAAATGGAACAATAGAAGTACCTAACCACTAATGGCAAAGAAAAAGGTCAGCGTATACATGTGCGCACTCAAGGAAAGTGTCATTTATCTTATTAAGAATATGTACAAAAAGATACATTATTGTTTATTACTGAATATGTATTTGATTGAATTAATGCTTATACAGTACAGTGTATATGCAAAACGAAAAATACAATTCATAAATAATACGTAAAAAATTAAAACACACAAGAGGAGACGAGACGGCATTGTTTTTGAAGAGTTTACACCCATGACAATGGTTCTACATATGAAACTGAAGAAAATAAGACCCTGGTTATAGCTGGAGTAAGATTAATGTAAAAAATTAATATATATGTTTTAAGTAATGTTATTTAATGTAAATAAATGGAACAATAGAAGTAGCTAACCACTAATGTTAAAGAAATAAAACGAGACGGATTGGGAACGCCAACGTATGTAATTGCAAACATGTGAAAATATATCGTCATTTTTCTACATAAGAATTTGAAAGCAACACTTATTACTGTTCATATATGTTTTAAATAATACTTATGAATGTAAAACAAATACAGTAGTACCCCGCTTAATGCGGTCAATAAAACCCACAGGGTACCGTGTTAAGTGAAAACCGCGCTAAGTGAACAACAGAACATATGGGATTAATTCCAATAGAAACTGGCCCGACCCCCAAACTCCACTTTTTCCGACACAATACCTATGTTCTAGTAAAAATAACATCTTAATTTTATGATGGTACATGCACACAATTAATACTTAAGAGAAATAGAGAAATACAGTCGCCAAGTTAATGTCCATTCAAATAATGGACTCGACTCCCTCCCCCTCTTCTCACACTACACTGCTGGCTCTTCCCTCTCTGAGAAATTTTGGGGGGAAAACCACTAGATTTTAATAAATAATACCTCAAACTAAAGTTAGGATAATATAATTGACATTGCTGGATTCCTTGTAAGACCAGGAATATTTTGAATATAAATGTCATATATTTTGCACAAAAGATAACATATTTACTCAGAGTAAACATAATATCTAAAATTTGTATGTCTAATGCAAAATCTATGTTGTTTATATTCAAAATGATCACCAAATTGTAAGAATTCCAGCAATGTAAATTATATTCTGGCCGGGTAATTTGTATGAATTTTATGAGCTAAAACAAATATCTTCAGTTAATAAAAAAAAAATATTCTTCACAACACTATCTGTCAATCAAAGTACCCCACTTTGCCTCCCCCCCTCTTCCAACCGCGCGGTCAGTCCCAACCCTCCCCCCCACCTCCCACCAATCCTCCCTTCAAGAGATGTTGGGTGAAAAAACTAAATTTTAACATTTAGTATTAAATAATACCTCAGATCAAAGTTAGGATAATATAATTGACATTGCTGGATTCCTTGTAAGACCAGGAATATTTTGAATATAAATGTCATAAATTTGGCACAAAAGATAACATATTTACTCAGAGTAAACATTACATCTAAAATTTGTATGTCTAATGCAAAATCTATGATGTTTATATTCAAAATGATCATCAAATTATAAGAATTCCAACAATGTAAATTATATTCTGACCGGGTAATTTGTACGAATTTTATGAGCTAAAACAAATATCTTCAGTTAATAAAAAAAAAAAAATATTCTTCACACAGTAACAGATGGTCGGTCGGTCCCTCCCTCCCCCCCACCCCCCACCAACAGTCCCTACCAGATGTGTGGGAAAACCAGAATATTTACCTTTTTAGTAATAAATAATACCTCAAACTAAAGTTAGGATAATATAATTGACATTGCTGGATTCCTTGTAAGCCCAGGAATATTTTGAATACAAATGTCATATATTTTGCACAAAAAATAACATATTTACTCAGAGTAAACATTATATCTAAAATTTGTATGTCTAATGCAAAATCTATGATGTTTATATTCAAAATGATCATCATATTGTAAGAATTCCAGCAATGTAAATTATATTCTGGCCGGGTAATTTGTATGAATTTTATGAGCTAAAACAGGCAGTCAGGCAGGGTGGCGGGTGGGGGGGTGGGGCGAATCTAAAAATAACTCTGAGCCGGACACTCACCGCGTATACGTGGAAAAAACCCGCGTTAAGTGAAGTTCGGCTCTGGCGAGGCACCACGTACACGGTAAAACGCGCTAAGCGAAACCGTGTTAAGCGGGGTAATACTGTATTCCACTCACCAATGGTGGTAATGTCTAAATCTAAAACATAAGGAGAGCCAATGATGCTGTGCGAATTTTTACTCAGATGATGAAATCATCAGGTTCAACTCAGGCTGAAGCTGTAGCTTTCCATAAAGATGTTATAGCTGTTGCTGAAACTGTTACTGAACCTGAAGTTGTTGCTAAAGCTGCTTATGATGCTGAATTTTATGGTGTTGCTGAAGTTGATGGTTTAGGCCCTCGAATAATAAAGCTGTTGAAAGAACCTTGCACAGCTGCTTTCTTTTTTCATTATACATCTCTTGGTAGAGGTCATTTGCATTTCTCACGTCCCTGTTAATTTTAATGCTTCGTTCTGTTAATGGATCCACTTCAGAAAATACAGTAATCCCATGTTTTTCGCTGGATTTTTTATAGCAGTTTTGACCATTCGCGTTTTTTTTTCTTACTAATATATATATATATATATATATATATATATATATATATATATATATATATACAGGTAGTCGTCGACTTACGACCTATGCGACTTACGTCTGTTCGACTTTACGACCGGCGGTACGACAGTTTTGGCCCCAGCCTCCTGGCGCTGCTGGGAGCTGGAGCCGCGCGCATCCCCGCGCTCAATTACAAACACGCTCGCTGGTACAGCACTGGTACAGCACACTTCCCTCCGTGTCTGTTTGCCTTGTGCCTTTCTTTTGTCTTGGAAATTTTTCTTGAACCACCACCCCCCCAAGATGTCTACCAAGAGGAAACTGTCTTCATCTACTCCTCAAAGATGATTATATTATCATTACACATTATAATATACGTAAGGTAATTAAATTGTACTGTAGTATGCAGTGATTTACTTAAACCTGACGACCGTAACAATAATGAACAAAGAAAATGTTGATAAAATATGACTTAAAGATGATTATATTATCATTACACATTATAATATACGTAAGGTAATTATAACATAGGCCGACTTACGACCAGATCAACTTACGACCGGGCGGCCGTAACCAATCTAGGTCGTAAGTCGACGACTACCTGTATATATATAATCAACGACCTCACCAGCAAGGAATCGAACCCTCGACCTACTGGGTGTGACTAGGGAACGCTTACCGGCTAGGCCACAAGGACACTAAAAGCAGTTCTAGACTCTGTTATATTTCACACAAAGCCTG
The DNA here is from genome assembly GCA_958450375.1 of Homarus gammarus. Lineage (NCBI taxonomy): Eukaryota > Metazoa > Arthropoda > Malacostraca > Decapoda > Nephropidae > Homarus > Homarus gammarus. The sequence continues at coordinate 7,209,710 of CAUDMG010001572.1, forward strand.
TTCATCGAGCTGATGGCGCCGTGAACCTCATTGGGAAACTGCCCGTGCCTCGTATGTGGTGTCAGTAGCATTTTACCGAATCCAGCTGGTATGAAACGCGAGGTACATATATATACTTCATTTTTAGTCCATTTAACACGCGGACTTTGAACATATAATCAACGACCTCACCAGCAAAGAATCGAACCCTCGACCTACTGGGTGTGACTAGGGAACGCTTACCGGCTAGGCCACAAGGACACTAAAAGCAGTTCTAGACTCTGTTATATTTCACACAAAGCCTGTTCATCGAGCTGATGGCGCCGTGAACCTCATTGGGAAACTGCCCGTGCCTCGTATGTCACACCCAGTAGGTCGAGGGTTCGATTCCTTGCTGGTGAGGTCGTTGATTGTATGTTCAAAGTCCGCGTATTAAATGGACTAAAAATGAAGTATATATATGTACCTCGCGTTTCATACCAGCTGGATTCGGTAAAATGCTACTGACACCACATACGAGGCACGGGCAGTTTCCCAATGAGGTTCACGGCGCCATCAGCTCGATGAACAGGCTTTGTGTGAAATATAACAGAGTCTAGAACTGCTTTTAGTGTCCTTGTGGCCTAGCCGGTAAGCGTTCCCTAGTCACACCCAGTAGGTCGAGGGTTCGATTCCTTGCTGGTGAGGTCGTTGATTGTATGTTCAAAGTCCGCGTATTAAATGGACTAAAAATGAAGTATATATATGTACCTCACGTTTCATACCAGCTGGATTCGGTAAAATGCTACTGACACCACATACGAGGCACGGGCAGTTTCCCAATGAGGTTCACGGCGCCATCAGCTCGATGAACAGGCTTTGTGTGAAATATAACAGAGTCTAGAACTGCTTTTTGTGTCCTTGTGGCCTAGCCGGTAAGCGTTCCCTAGTCACACCCAGTAGGTCGAGGGTTCGATTCCTTGCTGGTGAGGTCGTTGATTATATGTTCAAAGTCCGTGTGTTAAATGGACTAAAAATGAAGTATATATATGTACCTCGCGTTTCATACCAGCTGGATTCGGTAAAATGCTACTGACACCACATACGAGGCACGGGCAGTTTCCCAATGAGGTTCACGGCGCCATCAGCTCGATGAACAGGCTTTGTGTGAAATATAACAGAGTCTAGAACTGCTTTTAGTGTCCTTGTGGCCTAGCCGGTAAGCGTTCCCTAGTCACACCCAGTAGGTCGAGGGTTCGATTCCTTGCTGGTGAGGTCGTTGATTATATGTTCAAAGTCCGCGTGTTAAATGGACTAAAAATGAAGTATATATATGTACCTCGCGTTTCATACCAGCTGGATTCGGTAAAATGCTACTGACACCACATACGAGGCACGGGCAGTTTCCCAATGAGGTTCACGGCGCCATCAGCTCGATGAACAGGCTTTGTGTGAAATATAACAGAGTCTAGAACTGCTTTTAGTGTCTTTGTGGCCTAGCCGGTAAGCGTTCCCTAGTCACACCCAGTAGGTCGAGGGTTCGATTCCTTGCTGGTGAGGTCGTTGATTATATGTTCAAAGTCCGCGTGTTAAATGGACTAAAAATGAAGTATATATATATGCTTTTTAATTTTGCGCCACTTTCGATATTCCCCTGAGCGGTGCTGCAAACAGATTACACCTTTTCCTGCCTCAGACACCCGCTGCTCCGAGAAGCCTCAGTCCACATATGCCTACCTAACTGTAAACGATACTGTGATTACCTCTTCTGTTTGTCCTCCCACGTGCATTCCACATGGCTCCAGGACATAAGCCAGCCTCATGAAAGGCAAATATTACTAGCAAAGACTCTAAAAAGACCAAGAGATCAAGAATAGTGATGACCTTTACAAAAAAAAAAAATGTTTTTTTTTTGGACAAGCTCAGAGGTGGTATGAGCTATGGCTCAAGATGTGGTGAAGACTGACAATTCATTTGTGTCTTTTGTCAGAATATAAGTCTTCAAGTGGAGGAATATGGGTGGAAGAGGACTGGCTGGCTGGCTTGACTGCATGAGGGCGGACAGACGCCGGGGCAGCAATGTGAGTGTTGCCGACCTCAGCAAAATATTATTTTTTTATTTACTGTACTTGTAAATAATTTTTGTTTGTACAGTGGTCCCTCGGTTAACGAGCACAATTCATTCCAGAAGGTTGCTCGCTAACCGAAAAACTTGTTAACCGAAACCATTGTTTCAATGGGGTTTTGGGTAATTGGTTCCAGCTCACCGAAAATTGCCTAAAGTCAACAAAAAAGGTAGTAAAGTACACTTACTTTGAGGTGTGTATGTAGAAGGCTCCTGGATGATGATGCTGATGTGAATTTGAAGTGGGAGGTGGAGGAGGAAAAGGGAGAAGAGAAGGAAGTGGAGGTGGAGGAGAAGCATTTTACTGCTTCTTGGAAGGTGAGTCACCTTCCATGAAAATGTCAGGAACCTCTGGATTGACAGATTCTCCAGCAGGAACATCCTCTCTCCTTCTTGAAGTGGAAGGCTGAGGGCTAGCATCTTGTTCCCGCTGCCTTTTAGTGAAGAAACTGTCAATTTTGGTTTGTGGGGCATCTCCCCTCCTCATCATTTATTGATGTTTGAAGAAGGAGACCACTGTGTCCTCAACATTACACAAAGCAAGTTCTGATTTTTCCACATCTGGGTGCTTTGAAGCCAGTTTCCTGAATTTCTCCCAGTGGTGAACAACATCTTTCAAATCTGAACTTGACATATGGTCATCACTTTCCTTTTCCTCCTCACCACTGTCAGCCTCTAACATCTCATCCAGTTGCTGCAAGTCTTCAGGAGTAAGTTCCTGCTCATGAGACATCACAAGCTCTTCTACATCATCATCCTCCTCCACTTCAAGGGCCAATGACTGACCAATGGACACAATCTCCTGGTCCAACTCTGCTTCTTCCTGAAATCCCTCAAAATCCTGGACTACTGATGGCCACAGTGCTTTCCATGAAGAATTGAGGGATCTAGTGGAGACTTCTTGCCATGAGGACACAATCAATTTTACAGCCTCCAGGATGTTGTATTGTGTCTTCCAGAACTGTGACAGTGTTAGATCAGGATCAGTGGAAGTTGCCTGATGACACCTCCTGAACATTTTCTTCATGTACAGCTTCTTAAAGTTGCTGATCACATTCTGGTCCATTGGCTGTATGATTGATGTAGTGTTGGGAGGCAAAAACAACACTTTCACAAAGTCAAATTGAGACTCCAAAGTGCTGACAAGTTGAGGGTCATGACCAGGGGCAATATCCATAAGGAGAAGAGCCTTTAAAGGGAGTTTAATGGTGGTTAGGTAGCTCTTCACAGAAGGGCAAAACACCTCAACAGCCCATTCATTAAAGAGCTGTCTTGTTACCCATGCCTTATGGTTGGACTTCCAATGAACTCCAAGCCGTCCTCTTACCACTTTTTGTTGCTTGAACACCCTGGGGTTCTGAGAGTGGTAGACAAGCATAGGCTTCAGTCGGAAATCCCCTGAAGCATTGGCACCAAGCAATAGAGTGAGATGGTCTTTCACGGGTTTATGCCCTGGTAAAGAGGCTTCCTCTCTGGTGATGAATGTCCTTTTGGGCATTTTTTCCAGAACACCCCAGTTTCGCCCACATTGAACACTTGCTGTGAAAGATAATTTTCTTCATCCATCAGTTCTTTAAACTCCACTAAAAATTTTGCTGCTCCTTCCTTATCAGCACTAGCAGCCTCACCATGCCTAACAACACTAAAAATGTCAATTCTTTTCTTAAATTTTTGAACCAGCCCTTGCTGGCCCTAAACTCTTCAAATTCTGTGCTTGAAGAACCAGGTTGATCTGTCTTTAAATGTTCGTAAATCTCCCTGGCTCTTTCACAAATAAATTCGGTCGAAACTGAATCACCTTTCATTTGTTTTTCCCTAATCCAAATGAGAAGTAATCTCTCTGTTTCTGCTATTAGGGATCTACCTTTAAACACTGGTAGATTTGTCTTTCACTTTCACTTCCTTGAATTTGTCTTTCTGTGCAAGAATTGTCGACACAGTTGACGTCGACATGCCATAATCTTTGCTAAGCACATTTGTTCTAATGCCTTCTTCATGTTTCTTAATAATTTCCTGTTTCACCTGGATTGAAATCGCTTTTCTTGATTTCTTGGGACCCATGCTGGATTCAAAAAATATTTCAACAAGTGATATTTTAAGTTTAATTGCTGTAAATAAAGATATTTTCTTTAAATCAACACTGCACTGCACTATATACTGTATTGTCAATATGTAAAATAAACTTCAAAATGACCAATAATTTGCTTGGAAACACAGAAAAAAGCATTGAGTTGAAGAGAGTCTGAAGCAAGATGTTACCTCCACTGAAAAGACACAGAGACTAACGCCTGTATGGTGTGTTGACAGGTTGTTTGGCGCGCTAAAAACTAGTTTCCCTGTACTTAAATTATGTTAAATAATTGTTAAAATTACTAAAAATTTTAATATAAGACTTTTAAAATTATTTATTAGTACAAACTTCTTGATATTTACTAAAATAGTAAGGAATTTAAGCCCTAGAACCGATTACGGTATTGGCGGACTAATACAACAGCTAGTGAGCAAGCGAAAACATGTTGAGGGGCGCTCGTAGGGAATTCGTTAATCTAGGGATTGCTCGTTAACCTGAAGTGAAGAATCTTATGGAAGGTAATTCGTCAACAAAAATCTCGTTAACCGAGGGATCACTGTATATAACTGTGTTTACGTTTTTCCATTATTATATTACAACATGATTACCTATACTGTAGTTTCAAATACGTAATGATGTTAGTAAATGCCGGTACAGTGCATCAGTGGTCAGTGTGACCACTGGGTCGTGAGTGGAGAGAAAGGCGTGGTTAAATGCATGACCTACCTGAGCTGTTTGGTGGCCACAGGTGCAGTGATTCCTAGAAGAGTACAGTATTCGCGGTTTTGGCTTTTCGCTGGGGTTTCAGGAACGTAATTCCCGCGACAAACACGGGATTACTGTATGTTCATTGCTTGCTCCATATAATATCCATAGACCTCTCACCTTTTTCATATATGTAGATTCTTGGCTAAGCTTATACACTTTCTTTTACCTTTTGAACCAACACTACCATCACTTGCTCTCTTGCTCATGTTGAATAGGGACACCAAAATGCAGGAAAAAACCTGAGAAAGTTTTTCTCCTTTTCATGTTCAGATGTGTGAAAACAAAAGGCTCGCCAGCTGCAACTGTTTATAATAGTAATGCTGGCGTCACCACTCACAAGCCCGGCAGCCTCCGTGCGTAAGGCGTGTTTTTTTTATTTGTAAAATACATTTCAGAATTTAGTTATTATTCATATGAAAATGTAATTATATTTTATTTTTCATTCTACCGGTATTTGCATCATAAATAAGAAGAAAAGAATGGTGTAAATTGAATTGGGTCCTAAATTAACCAGGGTCTTAAATATGAATCGTCGTTAGTAGAACCATCATTATTGGAGGCTTTCCTGTATACAGCACTGTAAAAAAAAATATTAAAATGCAAAGGGCAAAATACTGTAATGTACAGTGGTCCCTCGGTTAACGATTTACCTTCCATAAGATTCTTAACTTCGGTTAACGAGCAATCCCTTGATTAACGAGTTTTTTACGAGTCGCCTTCAACATGTTTTCGCTTGCATTTGGCGGTCCACCAGCTGTAGTATTAGTCCGCCAATACAGTAATTGGTTTTAGGGCTTAAATTCCTTACTATTTTAGTAAATATCAAGAAGTTTATACTATTCAATAATTTTAAAAGTTTAATATTAACTTTTTTAGTCATTTTAACAATTATTGAACATAATTGAAGGTAAAGAAACTAGTTTCTGGAGTGCCATCCAGCCTGTTAACACACCAGAGGCGTTAGTCTCTCTCTGTTTTCAGCGGAGGTAACATCTTGCTTGAGACTCTCTTCAACTAAACGCTTTTTTTCTGTGTTTCCAAGCAAATTATTGGTCATTTTGAAATATATTTTACATATTGACAATATATAATGCAGTGCAGTGTTGATTTAAAGAAAATAATCTTGAAATACACCAAGACAACTAAAATTTTATGGGTGAAATGGTGCCATGGGGTGACTTCTCTTCCACCCCAATGCCTTCTCTTCTTCCTTCTCCTCCACCCCCATTCTAATTCCCATCATCATCATCCAGGAGCCTTCTACATACACACCTCAAAGTAAGTGTACTTTTCTACCTTTTTTGTTGAATTTAGGCAAGTTTTGGTGAGCTGGAACCAATTACCCAAAAACCCATTGAAACAATGGTTTCGGTTAACGAGCAACCTGCTGGAACGGATTGTGCTCATTAACCGAGGGACCACTGTAATTTAATTTCCTAGTACAGTACAGGTATCCCTTAAAATATAAACATTTAATATACGAAAATTTGTTTTTAAGAATTTCCAAAAATACCTCCTCCTTTATGTGATACCAATTTGGGTCCCGGCAAAAATTCAAATCGCACGCCTCAGGGAGTCAGCTGGGATAGCCACATCCCCATAGCACTCTCCCTACCAGGCTGAGGTAGGAGTTATGGTCATTTTTTAATATGTTATTTCGGTAATATAAACATAACTTTCTTCATATTTTCTTCATTCAATTACATGCACACACAATCCTACATACAGAATGTGCAAAAAATAAAAAATAAAATAATAATAATAATAATTATCATAGTACACCTAAGTTCAAAAACTTACAAGGAATAAACATTTCTTCGTGCAGCAGAAAGAGTTCATAGGATGAGCTGGGGGGCAGTTATGATTATTATTATTTTTTAACTTGTAGTTTCAGATTGATAAACTTAACTTTCTTCACTTTTTTACTCAGTTACATGCACACACAATCCATATACAGTGTACATAATTTGCAAACAAAGAAGTAAAAGAAGTACTATAACTATCATAAGGTCAAAAACATATATGGAATAAATATTTCTTTGTGCATGAGAGAGGGAGAGGGAACGGTGCTAAGCATTGGCAGAGGCAATCGGGCTGCATTGCTATGGTGAAGCTTAATGGCGGCCACACGTGAAGCAGCTAGTTTCTATGCAAATGATGCGACTGGGGGCAGTGTTAAATAGTGATTTAACTCTTCTTTAATAGTTTTAGCTGAATATTTTCATCTTGATAGTATTTTATTAATGTTTTAATGTGTTAGGTACTAAATTACGTACAGTACAGTAATACCCAATTTACGAGGTCAATTGAACCTGCTGAGTAGCGCATAAAACGAGAAACGCGTAAATGGAATAACAGAACACATGGGATTAATTGAAATAGAGACTGGGCCGACTCCCAAACTCCACTTTTTCCGACACAATACCCACATAATACCTAGTTGTAGTAAAAATAACATCTTAATTTTATGATGGTATGCACACACAATTAATATTTAAGAGAAATACAGTCGCCAGGTTAATGTCCATTCAAATAATGGACTCAACTCCTCCTCCCCCCCACCCCCTCTTCCCACGCTCGCTGGCTCCTCCCTCTCTGAGAAATGTTTGGGTGAAAACACTATATTTAAGGTATAGTAATAAAAAATACCTCAGACTAAAGTTTGGATAATATAATTGACATTGCTGGATTCCATGCAAAGCCAGGAATATTTTGAATATAAACGTCATATATTTTGCACAAAAGATAAAATTTTGACTTTGTAATAAAAATTCTTAAATTAGATCTAAAATTTGTATGTCTAATGCAAATTCCATGATGTTTATGTTTAAAATAATCAAAATCTTATAAGAATTCCAGCAATGTAAATTATATTCTGGCTGGGTAATTTGTATGAATTTTATGAGCTAAAACAAATATCTTCAGTAAATAAACAAATTATTATTCACACAGACACGATCTGTCAATCAAAATACCCCACCTCCACTCCCTCCCCCCCTCTTCCCAGCTTGCTGGGTCCCTCCCTTCCTACCCCCCATCCCCCACCTTCCCTCCCTACCAGAGAAATGTTTGGGAGAAAACAGTATATTTATATTTTTAGTAATAAATAAGACCTCAGACTAAAGTTAGGATAATATAATTGACATTTCTGGATTCCTTGCAGGTCATGGAATATTTTGAATGTAAACTTCATATAGTTTGCACAAAAGATAAAATATTTGCCTATTTTCATGATCTTAAATTACATCTAAAATTTTTATGTCTAATGCAAATGTTAAGATGTTTACCGTATATACTCGTCTATAACCCCCCTTCGTATATAGGTCGACCCCGATTTTATGACCAAGAAATCGTTAATTTATGATATTCCTCGTTTATAGGTCGACCCAAGTTTTTAAGGGTAAGGGAACAACAAAACCTTCAGAAAAACACTACGTCCTATAAACTTGTTTACCATTTATTATTACGACACTTTACACTGAAACGCGGGTAGTTTCAACAAAAATATTGTATATTTCCATTCAAGTATTTATTCAAGTCAATTAGGGGGGAACATTATTGTAATACAACAGTTTTTTAACTAAACCATTCGAAAAGTGATTACGGTAACATCTTTTGAACGAAAGAAATCCAAAGTCGTTGTTTTCGTCACGATTTTATCCCACTTTCCACTGTAATACGTACGTCATTTCAGCAAAAAAATATTACATTTCCGTGAATGTAGTATATCAAGCACAGTATGAATAGAATATCATTGTAATATAACAGAATTTTAACCGAAAACTATTAAAAAAACGAGTAACATCTCAAGAACATCGGAAGCTTAGGTAAAGTCTTTTGTTTTCGACATGTATTTTATCCTATTTTACATTGAAATACATCACGTTTCAGCAAAACTACTATTTATTTCTGAGAATATATTCATTCAGGCGCAGTTTGGGTAAAATATACGTGTGATGTAATAGTTTTTTAACTGAAAACGATTCGAAAAACACGTACCCTGTAGCCCTGTTCAAAGAGAAGGCTGGGAGAAGCTGTTTGGTGCTGCAGACGATGACAAGGAAAATGATTTTGATGGATTTTAATGAAAGTATTCAGAAATATGGTATCGTAATATTTATTCAAGTCAATTAGGATATTATTGTAATACAATACAACAGTTTTTTAACTAAACCATTCGAAAAGTGATTACGGTAACATCTTTTGAACGAAACAAAGCGAAAGTCATTGTTTTCATCACAATTTTATCCCACTTTCCACTGTAATACGTATGTCATTTCAGCAAAAAATATTACATTTCCGTGAAGGTATTATATCAACCACAGTATGAATAGAATATCACTAATATAACAGTATTTTAACCGAAAACTATTAAAAATACGAGTAACATATCTTGAACATCGGAAGGTTAGGTAAAGTCTTTTGTTTTCTGCATGTAGTTTATCCTAATTTACATTGAAATACATCACGTTTCAGCAAAACTACTATTTATTTCTGAGAATATGGAAATGTAATATTTTTGCTGAAATGACGTACGTATTATAGTGGAAAGTGGGAAAAAATCGTGACAAAAACAATGACTCGCTTTCTTTCGTTCAAAAGATGTTACCGTAATCGCCCTTCGAATGGTTTTCAGTTAAAAACTGTTATATTACAATAATATTCTATCCTAATTCACTTGTGATGTAAAAGTTTTTTAACTGAAAACGATTCGAAAAACACGTGTACCATCTAGCTGATGCGGCAGAGCCCTGGTCGTGGAGGGTTTGTGTTTGCATCGGCCCTTCTTAAGCAGCTTTTAATTTTAGCGTACGTTGAAATTGTGTTTACCGGTGTATTCTTATTTTCTTGCTTCTTATTTTCCAGAAATATGACAAGTTTTTATATAATACAATGTTACGGTACTTTTAATTTACAAGTATTCATTTTCAAAAATACAGAAGACACCAAACAAATACCAGTACTACGGTTATTTGCTCGACTCTCCCGCCAAAAAAGACCAAACAGCTGGTACTCTCTCCCTCAGCCCTACCAAAAATAGCCCAACATCTTTCTTGTTTATTCTCACTTTAACTGGTATTTTTTACTTCATATTGCCTACATCAGATAAACTACAGTAATTGAGGTTGGATATTGTTATAAATTTGATTACCGGGTCCTGGCAGGTACCGTTAGAACCACCTGACCCTACCAACAGTGTTGCAAGTCAGACAGCATTTTTTTTTTTTACATTTTTGGTGTCTCCATTTGTTAATTTTTTTTCTGTGGGGTTTGCACAATAGTATACTGTTTTACCTACAGTATTGTAAAACGATTTGGGAAAAGAAATACTCGGTAACTTAAAATTTTAAAAGGAAAATTTTGAAACTGGCAACTGTGTGTAGATGACCTGACTCACATCATATTGATGTTTCAAATTTAATTAACAAAAATTTATGTATCTATAAATAAACTTTTAAAAATGAATACTTTATGTTTTACATACTCCTGTGCATACCATACCATACATTTGGCTACTTTGGGCTTGCTATGATGACGCAAGAGATCTGCCCTGGCAACTGTACCGACACTCACAGCCGGTGGTGCGTTGGTGCGTCGTTTCCATTGTTTACTGGTAGTTACTGGTAAATATTTTTCAACCTAACGAAACTATTACCCGTATAGAGGTCGACCCCCAACTTTTTACCCAAAAATTTGGTCTTAAGAACTCGTGCTATACACGGGTATATATGGTATATTTAAAATGATCACCATCTTGTAAGGATTCCAGCACTGTAAATTATATATTTTATGAGCTAAAAACATTTATATCTTCAGTAAATAATCAAATTATACTTCACCCGCGTAAATGAGTAAATTCACCGTGTAAATCGGGCATCCCAGTTCTGGCAAGGTACCGCGTAAATGACCAAACTCGTAAAAGAAAACCGTGTAAATCGAGGTTCAACTATACTGTAGTTGTGTACTATATTCATCTTATTTGTGAATGGATTTCGTGTTTTGCAGGTACGGTATTGGGGTATATTTTTTCATTGGGAACCAAACCCAATTTTTCTCATATGTTCTATTCGAGATAAGAAAAATCACCAAATGAATGTTTTTTCTATAACTTGATCCAATCTTATATTAAAAAATACCTACGTATTAAAGAGCATTGACACCCTTTATCAAAAAAGTTAAACCTGATATGAGGAGGTTCAGTCATATCTGGTGTGCAACTTTTTTTTATATATAGTAATACCACGCTTTACGCGGTTTCACTTTCCGCGATTTCGCATTTACGCGGTACCTCGCCAGAACCGAACTTTCACTTTACGCGGTGCATCTACTCATATACGCGGGAAGCGGCGAGGGCAGGATGCGCACAAGGTCACCCAGTCATCAAAACATTACCGAGTTCTTCACCCGCCACCCACCACAGCCGGTCCAAGTCAGTGATAGTGAGGATATGGACTTATATGGACTTTGAGGGGTTTGACAAAGAGGCCCTGCAAGCCTATGTGGTGGATAGTGATACAATTGATACAAGTGATACAGGTGAGGGCCAATAATCTGCCCTCTGCCTCGGAACCAACCCCCCATCCCTGTGTGCCCAGCCATCTTTTCTACTAATGCAAGTGTTAAAAAAAACGAATATTATTGATATTTCTCTTAATTATTAATTGTGTGTACATACCATCATAAAATTAAGATGTAATTTTTACGACAACGTAGGTATTGTGTCTGAAAAAGTGGAGTTTGGGGGTCGGGCCAGTCTCTATTGGAATTAATCCCATATGTTCTGTTGTTCACTTTACGCGGTTTTCACTTTCCGCGGTACCCCATGGGTTCAATTGACCGCGTAAATCGGGGTACTACTGTATGGGGATTAGCCCACTCGGGCACAGGTCACTGACCCACATCGGGGACTGGGGGGGGGGGGGCGGCGAAAATGAAAATAATAATAATAATAACTAAAATGTAATACCTAAATGAAAAAATAAATCAAGAGTGAGAAACAATATGCAGTATGTACCGTACGTTTACTTTTTACTTTTATCCTCTTCACCACTGATCGGCTTGTTAGCCGCTTGGGCGATCGGTCACGTCTCTGTTGGCAAGTACTGGGCATGCACCGGCTACTGAATGTACCTGAACCTGCTCCAGTGTTGGTCAAGTCTGGTCCTGAAAGAGCTCACACTTGGTGCTGTCACAACACTTTCTGGCTGATTGTTCCAAGAGTTCACAACCCTCACTCTGAAAAACCTTGCCCTCACAGTTTTCTGGACCTGCAGCTTCTTCAACCTTGAGCTGTGCCCTCTTGTGGGGCGAGTCTGCCAGCTCCAGGTAAGGACACCCGACTGAGTAGTGCCCCCTGAGATGCTTATACACCTCAACTAGGTCACCACTTGCCCGTCTGTAGTATAAGCTAGGCAAATTCAGGTGCTCCAATCTCTCAGGGTAGCTGAGGTGCCGAAGTGCAGGCACCAGCCTGGTGGCCCTCCTTTGGACATTTTCAATCAATTGACAGGCCCTAGTATATCTTGGGGACCAGACGGGGTGACAGTATTCCAGATGCGGAAGCACTTTACTCTCGAAGATCGTTACGAGGGACGGACAGTCTAGATATCTGAAAGATCTTCTTGTAAGACTTAATAATTTATTTGCCTGATTTACATTCTTCTCGCAAAGGCCCGAGAACTTCAGCTCATTGTCAATATACCGTATATCTCGGCCTATAAGGCGTCGGGGTGCATAAGACGGCCTCCCCAAATTTCCATTTAAAAAGTAGCTTTTGAGCTCTATTCGCTGCATAAGACCAGTACCCCAAATGTGACACTTACCCACTGACTCAGTAGTCCTTTACCAACCATCCTTGGTTTTTTAAAA